>OU898281.1:90127648-90385305 GCA_918026665.1 Diabrotica balteata | reverse complement strand
TATTTGTATTGTATTATATATAAAGCAGTTGGGTATTATTGACTGACACGTTATGCAAACTTAAGTTTTATTTTGAGTTTGCAGTCGTTGAATTATGGGGCAGGATAAGAGAGACTTTGTTAATATCAAACTTTCGCAAAATTAAAAAAAATATATAACAGGAGCCTAAGGTTCTGCCATCAGTCAGTCATAGGTTAAAGTAAGTATGAAGAAGGGAAAATGTAATTTAAAGAGAAGGTTATCACGTATCATATTGCAAATAATTTCGCACCGTTGCATGCATCTGTAAGATATGTTTGTTAATAGGCTCGTCTACTTAGCGTTAATAACACGCTCTGAGGTTATAAAAGCCATACAATCATCAAAAGATGCAGCGACTGGTCCTGATGAAATTCCAACTGAAATATACAGCTTATAAATGATAGAATGTTTTAGAGGGTATAACTTCGTTTTTCAATACCATTTATACCAGCGGACAATTACCTAATGGTTGGTCTAGTTCACTGTTTATAGCTCTACATAAGAAGACACAGCAAGACCTGTGCTGATTATAGAACCATCAGTTTGTTAAACCACTTATTGAAAATTTTTCTGAAGGTAATACATGGTAGTATCTACAATAAATGCGAGAAATACCTGAATAACACTGTTTGGTTTCCGTAAGGGGTTTGGAACGAGAGAGGCACTGTTTGGAACGAAAGTACTTGCTCAATGATGTCGAGATATATCTGTAGACATATACTGTTGTTTTATTTCCAAAAGGCATTTGATCGTGTTAAGCACTCTATATTGATCGAAGCTCTAAAAGACATTGGCTTGGATGGCAGAGATGTTCGAATAATTGCAAATTTATATTGGAATCAAACAACATCAGTTTTAGTAGATGGTGTGGAATCACATGCTTCCATATATCTCTATCATATGCCCTTTGTATCCAAATTGTATGTATACGACGTAAATCTACCGTTAATCTTGTTGGATGACTCCCTCTACTTCTAAAGACGTTTTCTCTGAGCCTCCATTTGATAATTATTTTAATCCACCTATTCTTCTTCTTTTACGGCACTACAGCTCATATTGAGCCTTGATCTCCTTTATTTTTTGTCTTCACCCTTGCTTGTCTGTGACTGTTCTTCTCCATACACGTACTCCTAAAAGGGCTTGTGTGTCGCTGTTTACTATGTCTTCCCAGCGCTTTCTTGGCTTTCCAACCGGTCTCTTTCCCTGCATTCTAGCATTCAGTGCTCTTTTTGGTAGCATATCCTCTCCCATTCTTATCACATGTCCGACCCATTGCAATCTTTGTATTCTAATGAAGTCTGACAGTGGTGCTTCCTTATAAAGTTGATAAAGTTCGTTGTTGTATCTACTTCTGAAGATTCCGTTTTCTCTCACAGGTTTACTTTTGGATGTTTCTTTCAGGACCCATGCTTCACTGCCATATCATGCTATTGGTCGAATTAAGGTTTTATAGATTCTCATCTTTTTATTTCGGTGAACATTTTTAGACCGAAATATATGGGAGAGGGTAAAATAAGCTCTGTTTGCCTGCGTTATTCTCTTCCGTATTTTTCCATCTTCTGATCCGTCGGCATATATTTCTACTCCCAGGTATGTAAACTTTCCAACCGTTTCAATGTCATCTTCATGTATAATGTTTTGTGGGACTATATTTCTTCTGGTCTGTATCATTATTTTTGTTTTTCCTGTGTTAATTTCCAGACCTAGCTTTTTGTTTGCGTTTTTAACTCTGCGTATGTTTATTAATATAGCGTATGTAGAACATTATTAGGAGCACAGAGCTCCTCTTGATGTTCTACTCATAATATTAATATCATCGGCATAAGCGGCTAGTTCAACCGTTCGGTTGGTCAGTAGGTTTCTTCATCCAGTTTGCATTTGCCTAACCGCATACTCCAGTGCCAGGTTAAACAAAGTTGGGGCCAGCCCATCTCCCTGCTTTAGTCCCTGCGAAATTTTAAAAAAGTCTGTCCGGTGGTTTTTTATTCGTACACATGCCTGAGTTTCATCCATTGTGGCTTTAATGAGTCTAATTAGCTTGTGTGGTATTGCTAATTCAGCCAATATATTGTAGAGTTTATTCCTTTTGACTGAGTCGTATGCCTGTTTGAAGTATACAAACACGTTGTGAACATTAATGTCATGTTCCCAAAATTTACTCAAGATCTGTTTGACTGTAAATATTTGATACAGTGTCGATCTTCCCCGTCGGAAGCCCGTCTGATACTCTTCAATAATATTTTCTGCTATTGGTTGGAGCCGCTGGTTTATAATATATGTGAGGACTTTATATGCTGTACATAGTAGAGAAATTCCACGGTAGTTTTTGCACTGGAGCTTGTCTCCTTTTTTATAGATCGGGCATACTATACTTTTCTTCCAGTCGTCGGGTATTTTCTCTTGTTGCCATATATCTTTGATGCATTTGATGCATACTTCAATGCATTTAGTAAGGTAAAATTGAAGGAAAAAGTGCCCCAGGACGAAGAAAAATATCCTGGCTTGCTAACCTGAGAGCATGGTATAGAAAGACCTCAACACAGCTATTTCGTATAGCAACCAACAAAGTCATCATAGCCAGAATGATCGCCAACGTTCAGAACGGACAGGCACCCTAAGAAGAAGAAGAGTGCGTGGATGTAACTTGCTAGGTGGTTGCCACCTACCTTATATATTTCGTCAAATCCCAGGACTTTATTGTTTTTTTGGGCCTTATTAGCTTCGAGAACTTCCTCTATGGTTGGAGCTTCTATTTCATTCTCTTCCACCTATTCCACCACCTATTATCATCCATTTTCGTGAAATGTCCTTCCCAATTCCATTTTAGGGTTGTTATTTTCTCTTAAAACATCTTGTATTCTGGTTCTTCTTCGGATTTCTTCGAGTATGTTTGGAATCCGATTTCTGGGAAATAAGTTGATCTGATCTCCAAACATTGATCGTTCCATTGCATATTGTGTGGTTCGTATTTTATTAAATGTTCTTTTTGTCAAAGTTAAGGTTTGTTCGTTGTAGGTGGGGATAGAAAGGATATATTAATTAAAGCCTTTCCTTTAGGACAATTCAATGATTTCAATGTATCTAGCAGATGACCAAAGGCGGCCCGTGTCTGTCCCCGTAACGTATACATTTAGACGCAGCAGTCCTCATTATCCATTAATATCAATACTTTGGCTGAGAACTAAGTTTTTCATTAGTTGTGTTTTTGAGAAATTTAGTTTTAGGCCTGTTTGTCGCGAGGTTTCGTTCTTCAGCGTTTTCTTGAGATTATCGTATAGACTGCTAGTAGAATGATACCATTGGCGAATCTCAAATTCCTTAGCATTTTGCCATTGGCATTTATATCAATACATCCTTCCAATTTATCTGTTGGCATATATGTATATTCGAGTACGGTAGTAAATAATTTAGGGGAGATAGTTTCTACTTGGCGTGATCCTCTTTTAATTTGAAATTTTTTTCCATGTTCAGGGATCCGTCCAAAATCTCAACCTGTCTCAAATATACGTTTTCTTAATAAACTAAATATTATTTTGAATAAGTTAATAGCTACGGTAATAGCAATTGAAAAAATAAAATGTATGACAACTTCTAAAAACCGATATGATGCAAATTGGAAGATGAAGGTAAAATAATATAATAAAAGAAAATACTGTTAAGATTTGGTTTCACGTACAGTGCGTTTGTATATCCACTTATACGTATTTCATCCTAAAAGGAATCTTCAGAGCGGCTATTTACAAACGCTCTGAACGTGAAAACAATCTTTCCTGTCGTAGTAGAAGCAACACTAAATGCTTCGATATGGATGCAATAGCGACATCTGATTATAAATCCGGAAACTAATTGGCGAAACCAAAAATAGCCGCTCCGAAGATTCCTTTTAGGATGAAATACGTATAAGCGGATATACAAACGCACTGTACGTAAAATCAAATCTTAACTGTCTTTCCTTCGCTTTTATAAGTACTAGAAACCAATTCGCTAAGGATTTTTGCTTAGTTGAGGAGATATGTTGTGTTTTGCTTAGTTGAGGAGAATGCAATTTTAGATTCCCATGTCTCTAATTACATTTTTATCAACGTCTGTTTTGCCTTGCAATTCTTAGAAGGCACAGATTAATTAGTTTCCGGATTTATAATACAATAAACAATGAATTTTAATTATCTGGTGATATAAGAATATATATCTAACTCAAGAAATACGAAAAATAAAGTAAGTAGCCAGTCTACAAAAACTAATCAAGTTGCAGATTTCTTAAGTGACATATTAGGGAAAAATAAACTCCTTGATATGACTGAAAATTAAAGTTACAAGGTAACAATATTAACAATACTTACTTCTCTTTCCTTCACCTCTTCTACAATTGAGATAATTTTATTTGAAAAACCTGCTTCGGCTGCAGGTTCTAGATGAATTGGAGTCTGCTCATCCAATAGAGCTTGCTCCATTGCTTGTAAGACATCAGGCGTTTCTATTATTTTGCTCTTTTTGGCCGGCTTTTTACGTACTACCTTTGCAACAGGCGATAAAGAGCTAAGAACATCTGTAAATAATCAATATAGATAAAAAAATGACGGTTTGTGATACAAAAGATCTAAATATTTCAAATAAAAAATTTCAAAGATCACTCACCACCAATTTCATCGTAACGGATGCTGAAAGAGAAAATCAAAATATATAAAATATTTTTTAAAATAATTTGATTTTTTGGACATGGATATATCTTTTAAAAATTAGGCACTAAAGATTACTTTGTTCAAATTTTTATAATATTTATGATCAAATCACTTCTCAGTGCTCCTTTTTCAATTATTGTCTTAAGTCTTAAGCAATTAAAAAATATGTCGGTGGTGTCTTTTAATTTATCGATTTTCAAGGACTTTAACCAAATTTCTAAGTACGATTGTTTTCAAGAAAAGGAATTGAAATTTGTGGCAAAAAGTTTGATATTTGCATAATACAAATTGCATGACAAGAAATTATAAAATTATTAAAAATGATAGTTGCTTAATTGTGATTTCGCGTGTGTTAACCTATGTTAAGTTTAGCCTCGATATATAAAATGTACAAAACAATTGCCAGTCTGTAAATTTTTGCATAAAAGTTTATTTATTTATATTGTTTTTTACTCACTTCTTTCAATTTTTTCTTTTATTGCGCTTTAAGGCGTTCCGATAAGTAATTAGCCTCACCACCGCGATAGCACTGCAAGAATCTACTGGAAAATGGAAATGGAAAAAAGCAATATCGGTCGGTAATTTGATTTATCTTTTTTAAAGGGAAATCGCTCAGCGAAATCACAGAGCGCTTGGATGCTGTATACGGTGACTCTTTTCCTTCGATGGCAACTGTCAAAAATTAGTTTCACGAGTTTCAACGGGGTTGAACGTTGGTTTTGATGAATTACGCCTAAGTTTCCCGGAAAATTGCTGCCACGGAGGAGAACGTGACAAAAATCCACGATCTTATACCTACTGACAGACTGTCGGCTGAATGTGCGCGAGATAGCTGACACAGTAGGCATCTCAAAAGACCGAGTGGATCATATCCGGCATGAAATTTTGAGCATGCTAAAGCTGTCGGCGCGATGGATGCCTCGTTTGTTCACGCCGGAGAACAAGCCCACCGTGAGAGCACCTCAGAGTAGTGTTTGACGCTGTTTGAGCGTAATCTGAAGGAGTTTATACGTACCAGAGACATACCAGATACCAAAGAACAGTCAAAACAGTAAATTTTACCCGACGAACGTGCTCCGAAGAAGGCGAATAACAGTAAAAGAGCTAATGACCACCGTTTTCTAGAATTCACAAGGTGTGATATACATCGACTATCATCGAAAAACGGCCCCATTTGGCGGAGAAAAAAGTGCTTGTCCACTATGACAAGGCACCGGGTCACACCTCCGCCGTCGGCATGGCCAAATTGATCGAATTGGGCTACGACCTGCTGTTCTATCCACCGTTCTCCAGACTTGGCCCTGTGCGAGTTCTTTTTGTTTCCAAACTTGAACAGTCACTCGCCGGGCAGACATTTAAGTCGAATGAGGAGACAAAGGTCTACAGGGTTACGCAATTGAACTGTTACCTATTCAAACGACCATAATTTTTTGTGTGAAATTATTTTTTATTGATTCAAATGACAAAAATGTGTGAAAATAATCAAAATTTCAGAATCCACTCACTTTAGCTCGATGTGGCCACCTTTTGCCTTGACTATGGCCTTCAAACGATCAAAAAACGAGTTGCATGCTGCACGAATGTGATCTTCCGGTATTTTGGCCCATTCACGTATAATTGCTTTCTTCAGCGCATCCATACTGGCATATTTTTTAGTCCTCACCTTGCTCTCCAAAATGGACCAGATGGAATAGTCCATCGGATTTGCGTCTGGCGAATTCGAAAGCCATTGTGTGGATGAAATGAAGTGTGGAACATGGTTTTTTAACCATTCTTGGTTCACACTAGCTTTATGAGACGGTGCCGAGTCTTGTTGGAACGTCCATGGTCTACAACCGAAATGTTTGCGTGCCCACGGCTCTAAAGCAGCTTCTAAAACATTTTCCCGATAATAAGTTGCATTGACTTTGACACCAGATTCAATAAAAACGATTGGAGAGCGTCCATCGGCGGTTACAGCTGCCCATACCATTACTTGAGATGGGAAATTACTTCGGGTGGCCGTTCGTAAGCTCAAACTTTCGTAGGTGCGTTCGGTCAAGTAAACACGATCATTTTGAGAGTTTATGAACTGCTCAATAGGGAAATTTTTCTCATCAGAGAACACTATGTTCGGAAATTCGCCACGTTCGTGCAGGCGTAACAACTCCTTTGCTCTTTCAAGCCGAACTTTTTTTTGCTTTGGTGTAAGATTGTGTGCTTTTTGGAACTTGTAAGGCTTGACCTTGAGCTCCTTTTTCAATATTCGTTGCATGCTTCGCTGGGATATTTTCAGTTCTTTGGCCATTTGATTACCACTACGACGTGGATTTCGCTCAAGTCGAGCCTTCACTTTCCGAACCATTTCAGGTGATGTTGCTGTTTTTTTTCGTCCACCACCATAGCGTTTGGCAATGCTACCAGTATCATTATAACGAGTTATGGTGCGATACACAAACATTTTATTCACTTTGAGGTGTTTGAGCTGACGAACAATAGCTGGTTGTGATTTTCCAGCCAAATATAACGCAATCACACTATTACGTTTAAATTCCATTGCGAATAACTTTTGTTGTATGTATAAAACTTAAATGCAAATGCTTTTGACGGCTTATAAACAATATACTGAAGTGTTATCAGGCCAACTTTGACGTAGCTGTCATTATCGATTTGCCAGATATATCGATGTGAAGTTGGTAACAGTTCAATTGCGTAACCCTACTTTGCAGACCTCGAAAAAACATATTTTTCAGATAGGTTAAATGGAGCTAAAAGTATCATGTTGTATCGAGCTAAAAGGAGACTATGTTGAGAAATAAGTCACTACTTTTCCAAAATTTTCGTTTTTCTTTTGTAGGCTAAGTGCTTATCGGACCGCTCTAGAATATATGCATTTAATCTTCTGCTTTTCTTATTACTCAACGTATTTACTGTCTATCTATTTTTATAAATACAGTAGCAGACGAAATTTCCTTGAGGAAAAAACCCAAACTTTGGAGAAAAACAGAATACATAGAAAAGACAAAGAGAATTATGTTATACTTTAATATTATTAAAGTGTAATTTCGTCTGCTAACGGCCCTATCAATGTCCATATATAGTAGAATTACTCCACAACAATCAAAGCACATGTCCTTCTTATTTCTTAACTTATTTAAACTTTTAACTTAAAAATTATTTTGTTTCTCGATTGTTTTTAACATTTGATATGATTTGTACCTTGTAGTAACTTTTTTCAACTTTATAATTATTCATTAGAACTTTAGCAAAGATATTTTGTAGACTTGCATCATAACTGTGCTATTGAATACATTACACAGTTAATATCCATATAGATTTGTGTCTTTACTTATTTCTATTTTCGTTTTCTCGTACGTCAAGCTGCGGTTTCCTAGAAGGCTCCAATAGCAAAAACCAAACGTAGCCGATTTTGACTTAAATTAAGTTCAAATATTTATATGATGGAGATTTTCTAAGCTCATCTGCATTCAGTCACGGACAATTTAGTCTAGTTTTCTATTTGAGCTCTCGTACATGTTCGGTGACAGGTAAATTTCGATGGAAACGGAAATGATACTCAGTAATAAAAATGTTCACAAACGGATCATGCAAGTATTCAAAATTTAAAAGAAGGAAGTCAAAAATTTTTATGAATCTAGAGATTAAATTAGAGACGAATCGAACGAAGAACAAACGATCAAACATATTACAGAAATAGTGCAAAATGTAAAGGATAAACACTTAAAGACAGATAGATTAATGAAGAAAAAATCACGGATGACAGATGAGATTCTGAAACTAAAGGACGAGAGAAGAGAAGCCAAAAATGACCCAGACAAATATAAAACCATAAATATATTAATAAGAACGAAAATCAGAGAAGCGAAAGAAAAGAAGCAAGGGAAAGATGCGAAGAAATTGAGACTCTGCAGTCAAAGTACGATAGTCACAATGTACATAGGAAAGTTAAAGAACTCACAGGGGGACTAAGACGAAGGCAGAAAGGAAATATAACTGATTCTGATGGAAACATCATCTTGGACAAACAGAATAAAATAAGAACGCGGAAAGAATATCTAGAAAAACTATTTGAAGACCAAAGGGATAACACCTTTAAGCTGGAAGAAGAGCCAAATGATCTAAACAGGAGCCAAAAAATGCAAAGATTACCGTACTATTATAAGCCTCATGAGTCATCACCTACAATTGTTCCTAAAGATAATTCATAAGAGAATCTACAAGCTGTGTGAAAGTCAAATTTCCCCCAACCAGTTCGGGTTCACAAATGCTGTTGGTACTAGAGAGGCTTTGTTCTCAGTACAAGTCTTATTCCAGAGATGCAGAGACGTCAACTGCGACGTATACGCATGTCTGGTTGATTACGAGAAAGCGTTTGATCGAGTACAGCACGCCAAGCCGATACAAATACTAAAAGAAGCAGGAATTAACAACTAAGATTTGAAAATAATTAGAAATCTTTACTGGAATTAGACAGCAAATCTCAGAATTAAAGGTGAACACACTGACTATGTGAAAATCATGCGCGGAGTGAGGCAAGGTTGTATTTTGTCTTCTCTAATCTTCAATCTATACTCTAAAAGAATATTTATCGAAACTTTGATCCACCTTCAATCGGATGGGGACCTTCTTCAAAAGTCACAACCTCTCGCTTGATACAAAAGTAAGAATGCTGCGATGCTACGTCTTCTTTGTCCTTTTTTTAATCGTGGACCTTGAACGAAGATATGTGCAGAAAACTGGAAGCATTTGAAATATGGCTATATCGGAGAATACTCAAGATCCCGTGGACTGACTGAGTCACAAATGAGGAGGTCCTCAGAAGAATGAATAAGAACCGAGATGTACTGACCACCATCAAATCTTGAAAGTTACAATTCTTCGGACATATTATGCGAAATGAATGCAGATATGCTCTCCTTCAAGCCATCCTGCAAGGAAAAATATTTGGAAAACGAGGTCCAGGAAGCAGAAAACATCTTGGTTAAAGATCCTCAGAATCTGGTTCAATACAACATATGTGCAGCTTTTCTGCGCTGCTGCAGATAAGATAAAGATTGCCATGATGATCGCCAACATTCGTAACGGATAGGTACATCAAGAAGAAGAAGAGATTAAGCTGTTAATTGACTTAATAAAATAACATCCTGCACTTTCTTAATACAAATTAAAAATCGGTGTAGATTTAGGTTTAATTAAAAACTATAATTAAAAATTAAAAAAATTAAATTAAAAAATGTGACTTCCGTTTGTCGATATAAAAATAATTCACACCCTAAACTCTTTTTAATTTTTAATTGGCAACATTAAGCAATAGTTCATCTCGTCTTTTTAACTTCATTTATGTTTGTGTTTAATAATTTTTATGTTTACTTCATCATCATCACAGTCATTAACATCTTAGTAGATGTGTTGTGGTTCATAATTGGGCTTCAGCAGCTCGGACAGTTTGATTGATAATATTTCTCCACTGGTCGCGGTCATCAGTTATATGTATTGCCTCAGTATACTGTTTATTGAGAAGCTTTTTAGTAATGTCCGCCCATCGCTGTGGAGATCTTCCGCGTTGGCGTTGAGTCTGAGGCCTTCCTTGGACCACCAACCGCTCCATTTTGTGATCACTTCGATGGATATGGCCAAAGAACTTTAAAATTCTAGAGTAAACGGTACTGGAGAGACGCTGATCCGGTTTAATTTCATCCAGAACCGAGATATTTGTACGGCGAGCCGTCCATGGAATTCGAAGCAGGCGTCTCCATGTCCACATTTCAAAGGCGTCTATACGTCGTCGATCTGATTCTTTGACTGTCCATGTCTCGCATGCATAGTAAAATATGGAAAAGACCAGAGTTGAAACGAGTCTCTTTTTGTTTGTCATAGTAATGTGACGATCACGCCAGACCCCGTTTAGTTCACTCATTGCTGCTCTTGCTAGTTGAATGCGTCTTCTAATTTCGGATTCACAACTGCCTGTGTTGTTAACTAGAGCTCCAAGATATATCATAGATGAGACTACCTCGCATCCCGCAATAGTTTGGGTTTCAGGAAACTGTTGTTGGCGATCAATAACCATGATTTTGGTTTTGTTGTAGTTAACCATGAGTCCAAATTTAGCACTTTCTACCTCGAGTTTTTTTAATAATTTAGTAATTTCTTCTGGAGTAGAGGCTAGAAGTGTAGTGTCGTCTGCGAAACGCAAGTTAGATATCTTAACACCACCTAGGTTTACTCCTCCCTCCCAACCATCCAAAACTCTGCGCATTATGAACTCCGAATAGATGTTAAATAATAAGGGAGATAAAACGCATCCTTGGCGTACTCCCTTCTCCAAAGTGCATTTGTCAGACAGATATCCGTCCATTTGAATATATGCCAGGTTATCTTGATACAGTTTGCTAATAAGGTGAGTCAAGTGTTTAGGTACACCCATTGTCGTCAATATGTTCCATAGTTTGTCCCATCTAACATTATCAAAGGCCTTTGTATAATCGACGAAACATATAAAGATCGGGATAAATATGTTTACTTAGTGTTGACCAAATGCAAGAACAAGACAAGACTTGGACAGTCTTGGTCTTGGTCTTGCACCAAGACACCTGGTCTTGGTCTTGGTCTTGCAGCAAGAGTCTTGCAAGTCTTGCAGTTACCCATTAGCCTATTGCTATTTATTAAACGTTACTTTAAATCTTAGAACAACGTAACAGAGCAAGTACATTTTAAGCTTGAATTAACATAGCCATAATAAAGACCAACCAAATTAATAAATGTCTAAACAACTGACACCGCGTAGGGTTTGAAGCCACGATCTAAGCGATCCGTACCTATGCTCTAACTAACTCAGCTATCTACCATGCCCCACGGAAGTCAATCTGTTTCTTAATAATTGTTTGCATTTAATAAACTTACATGTGCTAAAACATGGTTAAAACACAAAAAAAATTAATGACATAAACTTGACTGTATTTTAAAGAACATTATCTGCCTAGAAAGGGATTGATGGACCCCCCCCCATATATGAAATGAAATCTTAAAAAAGATTGGTAAGTTTCAAAAAATCCACATACAGGTATCAAGGGCACAGATTCTATAGGTAATAAGATAACAAACTATAATCCACTTATTAAACCAACATAAATGTTGTTAACAATCTTAGCTCAACTTTTATATAAAAAACTAACTTGGAAAAATAAAGAATAGGTCAAAAAGCAATGATAATCAAAAGAAATTATTTTAAATTAAGGAAATATCTACTTAATAAATACATTAATTTGCCAAAATAAAGTAGTAGGTACATAATATAATATGTAATTGGTAATAAGCTAATAAGTATATATTTTACATGCCCACTTTTCCAGCGGTTATTAAAAAGCTTGTGGTATCTCCACCGAATTTTGGTTTTTCAGGAAGAAATATTTGTAATTCCTTTTTGTGAAAAGATATTAGATGCTTCCTTAAACCTGACGTGTTTCTGTTTTTCATTTTCATTTCAACCTTTCTATGTAGGCATAATTTACACAAAGCAATTTGGGATGCATGAATTATTTCGAAAAACTCATCAAATTTGCTTTTAGGTCTTTCAGATCTATAATTCCAACGCTCACTACTCCGACTAGAACTATTTGAATCTTTGTCCCTCATGTCAAATTGTAAACTTGTCACTCCGGGAACAACAAGGATTAGATGAAAAACAATTATTATTACATTAGAATCAAAGAAAGCTCAATTGGAATGAAGTTCAGTGATGTCGAAAAAGTAACTACTACTATAATAGTTACTTTATGTCCGTTACTATCCAATACCCTAAGTATCTAATAACAAACCGAGAATTATATATCGTTACTTCGTTATTCTAAATATTTCGGTATTTTGTTTACACGGTAGGCGACATTATCTGTTATTAATTTGTCTCGTTACTTTTGAATACATATTAGCCGCGCACTTTCAGCAAATTTTGTTTAACCGAATGATCTCATCGCACACTCAGCAGAATTTTGACTATCAAGCAACAGTTCCAATATTTATATAATGAACAACTGGTTTCGTTATTTGATAATGCAATTTTTTGTCGGCATTTATGGCACCAACATTCGAGTAATCGCAAAACATATTATGTTATCTTTATACAAGAAATTTAAAAATTTCTTTAATCAATTGCCGAGCTGACAACACAGAAAATTCACAGTTTTAAATAATATACTTTCGTATTTTACCATTAAAGATAAAGCCTCTAGTTTGGTGTAATTTTATTTATTTAAATAAAATTCTAATATTAGTGTAATAATAAATTTCTCGTCTTTTAATAAGTCAAAATAAAGATTTGTTTAATTTAATATTTTGCATCTGGTGCACACAATGAAAAGACCCTTACAAAGATTTGCAACAATCGTCTAACCCACATATTTATAATGAAAACATGGGTTAGACTATTTTTACAAATTTCTGTTTTCATATTATTTGACGAATGTGGTTTAGGACAATTGGACGAAATATACCGGAAAAACTATACTCGCTAAAACGACACTCAGTCCTAACTGCAAGACGCAAGAGTCTCGCAGGCTTAGTCTTGTTCTTGCTTAAATCTTGCAAGGTCAGTCTTGGTCTTGGTCTTGCTAAAATTAGGCGGTCTTGGTCTTGGTCTTGCAAAAACGCAAGAACAAGACCAAGACTGCAAGACCAAGACCGATTTTGGGCAACACTATGTTTATTATTATTTTTTCTTTCTATGATTACTCTCTCTATAGTACACCGTTGAATTTGAAATAAAAATTCTTTGATTAGTCGTTACTTTTAACAGCCGTATTTAACATTTTTTCAATATAATGGCGGTATACCATTGACGATCTAACTTGCTTCAAAATTATTTCAAAAATAGTGGTAACGGTCTAATTAAGATTTCCAATTTTAGTTTAAAACTAGTAGTTTTTAAGATGAGATGAATAAATAAGAAAATTGTGGAGCACATATAAACTATTTACACTTACCTAATTCCCAAAGGGATGTTAACAAATTGAATTGCTTTTGAGCACTGGCCTGAAACAACATAATGTTCGTTTTATTTAGCGTACCTATGATGTAACATTACAGCACAATATAGAAATATATATTACAATAAAAGCACAACATAATGCAGTCAGGAATTCCCTTACTTTCTTCTAGTAACAAATACATGACTCCAGGGGCGTGCGGTGTATGGAAGCAAGGGAAGCATTGCTTCCCTAGGTTTCCGTAGTAATAGCGTACTAGCTGAGTAACTGAGAATATTTAACAAAAAATAATTTAAACCAACACACATATAAGCAGCCTTTTAAGCTGCATACGAGAATTATGTAGAACGAGCAGCGAGCTCGTTCCGACCCTGCGCATATCTTTAGCTTTCCTGTTCGTAATTCTACGTTGGAAGTCGGAGAGTTATTTCGGGATAATCCACGTTCAGAGTTGCTTCTCCTGCCTTATGTAAAAATAACCCGGGTTATGCACTGAGAAGCGAAGGTTAAGTTGACCGTATTTGTCGCTTTATAAGCAACTGTGGCAATTGATTACGAAGTTTTGGCGAATTTAAATTTGGAGTTTGACAATGGCGTCTTCGTCGACTGATTTTGTGGAATCAGCTGTAGTGTGTAAATGTGTAGTATGTTTGTTATTAGAGAAACGCTTTAGTTCGTTGAATTTTGGTGAAAAATGGAACATAATTAATAAAGGTACTATATTATATTTACATGGCACGAATAGGGAAAACGATAATATTACAGCTTTCTTCGATCAATAGTTTTAATATTTTTAAATCAACTGTTCTTATCTTTTATTTTGTTTTATTTTTAATATTAAAACAATCGACCTAAAATAATAATAAAAATTACTATTATTATTAATAAAAATAATAAAATAATTGATAAAAGAAGCTGAGGTATTACTGTTTTTTTAATTAAAGGTAGGTCGAAGCCTGAAATGAAAAATCTCACTACCAAAATAAAAACTTGCGTCCGACATTTTAATTCGGAAAAATCTTACGAACAATACGAGTGGCTAACTGGTTGTGAATTTAGGAATAAACTCTTTTGCTGGTGTTGTTTGCTCTTTGTGAATGAAAATGGTGTTTGGAATCATAGTGGTTTTGGCGATTTAAACAATTTTCATAAGGTAGTGAAACGACATGTCATGTCTAAAGCTCACTTGCAGGCCGTCATCAAAGAGAAAGTTTTTGGAAAAAATAGAATAGAACACACTTTGGATAATTCATTAAAAGTGAGTCATCAAAAACATAATGAATTAGTTGATAAAAATAGAGACGTGCTGAAAAGACTTATTGACGCTGTGTGTTTTTTATGTTTCCATGAACTTGGGTTCAGAGGTCACGACGAAACCAGTACATCAGCAAATAGGGGCAATTACATGGATCTTGTTTCACTAATTTCTAAGTACGATCCTTGTTTAAAAACTCATTTAGAACAGTCCAGTGTGTTTCAAGGCACCTCAAATCGAATTCAGAATGATTTGATTTTTGCTATTTCGACAGTAGTTTCAAACAAAATAATTGATGAAATTAAACAAACACGCTTCATTGCAATTATTTTAGATGAAACAACTGATGTTACCAATTTTAGCCAGCTCTCTGCAATAGTACGATTTGTTAATACAGACGGAATTATACAGGAAAGATTTTTAGGTTTTATAAATGTATCAGAAGATAGAACGGCAGACGCATTATATAAAATTGTTTGTGAACTTTTAAAATCGATTAATGGTAATGACAAGTTAATTGCCCAAAGTTATGACGGCGCTGCGGTTATGGCTGGGCATTTGGGGGTCTACAATTGAAAGTGCGAGAAACATGTCCTAGTGCGATATTTATACACTGTTTTGCTCACAAACTAAACTTAGTTTTATCCCAATCGGTCATGCAGATCAAAGAATGCAAAGTTTTTTTTGCAACTTTAAGTGGAATGGCTGCTTTCTTTTCTAAATCCTCTAAACGAACTCAAGCTTTAGATACAATTGTAAAACGAAGACTACCAAAAGTTGCAGTGACGCGATGGAATTACAACGGCAGACTAGTATTAACAGTCTTAGAACACCGCGATTCTTTAATTGAATTATTTGAGAGTGTTTTGGAGAATGGTGAAAAGTGGGATACAGAAACCATAAATAGCTCGAGAGGATTTTTGGATAGTTAAAAAAATGATTTTAATTTTAATTTTTTAATCTTGCTTTTTTCTGAAATATTTCCATTCTCAGATAATTTATTTAATGTACTACAATGCAAGATAAACGATATTGGCTTCTGTATAAAAAAATTACGAATTTAAAGATGTTATTAACAAAAAGAGAGATGACTTTGAAAAATGCTGGAATAATGTGATGGCAAGAAGTTTTGAGCCTAAAAGGAAACGCATACGCACTGATAATGTTGGAGATGTTGAATCGTGCTACTGCCGACTATATTATCAGATTTTAGACCAAATATACCAACAAATGGAAAATAGGTTTAAGAATTTTGATGACCTAGACTTTCTTGAGCTGTGCAATTTTAATGCATTTAAAAAGACACATTTTCCTGAAAACCAAATAAAATCTTTGATACGTCTTTATGGACAATATTTTGATTTGATTTCATTACGTTCTGAGCTAACAGCTTTATACGAAACTGAGGACATTGACACAAAAAATAATGCCAGTGAGTTACTAACGTTTTTAAAAACAACTTCTTTGGACAAAGCATATTCGGAGGTAGTGAAATTATGTGAGTTAGTACTGACCATTCCAGCTACTAGTGCCTCTGTAGAACGTAGTTTTTCAACACTAAAACGAATAAAGACTTACTTAAGAAACTCGACAGGACAAGTTCGACTCTCTAATGTTTCCCTTTTGGCAATTGAAAATAATCTGGTTAAAGAAAAGTTTTTACAATGAAGTTATAGACGAGTTTGCGAAAAATGGTAGAAGAATTGAATTACATTATAAATAGGTGAGTTTTTACATTTTTTTTATAAATTGCTTCCCTTGTTTTAAATTTCACCGCACGCCTCTGCATAACTCGATGATGGGTGATAAAGTAAGCGTCTCTCAATGGCAATAAGAATAGAACGTCTTTCTCCACATGAGGATTGCATCCTGAGACTTTCCATTGCTTGTGCGTGTTCTATTCTGTTTGTGACAAGGTTAATCATCATCATCATCATTCAGCCCATACTCGTCCACTGCTGAACATAGGCCTCCCGTAGTTCACCCCACAAATTTCTGTCCTGAGCCGCCTGCATCCAATTTTGATGTGTCCGTTTCAGGTCATCCGTCCATCTTGTTGGTGGTCGTCCTCTATTCCTAAAGGCATCTTGTCTGGGTCTCCACTCAAGAATGCGTTTTGTCCATCTGCCGTCCTTCGTTCTCGCGACGTGCCCTGCCCAGTTCCATTTTAAGGTTGATATTCTTTTGATTGCGTCGGTTACTCCCGATCTACGGCGCAATTCTGTGTTGGGTATTCGGTCTCTCAGGGTTAATCCCAACATGGACCGTTCCATTGCCCTCTGTGTTGTTCGAATTTTGTTTGCGGACGTCTTAGTAAGTGTTAGCGTCTCCGCACCATAGGTTAGAACCGGCAGCACACATTGATCGAAGACTTTTCTCTTCAAGCAGATGGGAAGAGCTGATTGGAAAACATCTCTTAGCTTTCCATAAGCTGCCCATGTCAACCCTATTCTACGTATTAGTTCATTGGTCTGGTTATCTCTACTTAAGCGAATTTCGTGTCCCAGATATTTGTATGCTGATGTTTGTTCTATACTTGTTCCAGCTATGTTGATGTTCTCACTCAGAACAAGGTTTGTCATCACTTGTGTTTTTGAGTTATTGATCTTTAAACCCACTTGTGTAGAGGCATGGTAGAGTCTTTCGCACATTTCGATGGCATGATCTATGCGGTCTGTTATCAGGACTATATCGTCCGCGAACCTGAGGTGACTAAGCTGCTCTCCATTTATGTTTATGCCCTTTTCGTCTAGGTTTGCACGCTTACACATGTATTCCAATAATGTTGTAAACAGTTTTGGTGAAATGGTGTCGCCCTGGCGAACTCCACGATGAATGTTGAACTTGTGTGTATCTTCATGGAGTCTGACGCATGCCGTGGCATTATCATAGATATTTTTGATGACAGTGGTGTAGCGGTGATCTATTCGGCACTCTTTTAAAGCTTCTAGCATTTTCTGGTGGTTTACTGTGTCGAATGCTTTCTCATAATCCACAAATATTAGGACGAGGGGTTTATTGTACTCTATACATTTTTCGATGAGGCTTTTAATAACTTGTAGATGGTCGTTTGTGCCGAAGCCTGACCTGAATCCTGCCTGTTCGCATGATTGGTAAAAGTCCATTTTGTTCGAAAGTCTGTTTGTTATGACTTTTGTAAAAAGCTTGTATATGTGTGAGATGAGGCTGATTGGTCTATAGTTTACGAGATTTGTTAAATCTCCTTTCTTAAACATTAGAATGATCACTGCATTTTGCCATTGTGATGGTGTTGTTCCTCTTTCAAGGCATTCTGTGAAAAGTATGGAAAGCATTTGTATCAGTTTCTCGCCTCCTAATTTTATGGCTTCGGCAACGACCCCGTCGTCGCCAGGTGACTTATTATTTTTCATTTGTAGGAGAGCTTTTTTGATTTCATCAACAGTAACATCTGGTATGTCTTCCGAGCCCTGGTTTAGAACCTTTGGTATGTTGTCAGTTGGAACATTTTCTTCTGTTTTGCTGTAGAGTTCGCTGTAAAATTGTCCGACAGTTTGTAGAATTTCCTGTTTATCTGTTATTATTTCGCCCTTTGTGTTTTTCAGTTTGTAAATATTTTTCTTTCCTATTTGCTGTTTCCTTCTGAAGACTTTTAAACTTTTGTTCTCTTCTATGACTTTTGATATCTCTCTGGTGTTGTAGTCTCTTATATCTTTTCTGATGTTCTTAGTGATTTGTTTGTTTAGTTGTCTCATTTTTGTTAGATTGGTTCTGTATTTATCTGTTAGTTGTCTTCTTTCCTCTAATAGAGTTTTCGTGCTTAGACTTAGTTTTTCTTCGTCTTTTTGGTTTTTTGGGCAACATTTTTCTTGTGCTTGTTTCAGAGCTTTGACTATTTTCTGGTTTAGTTGTTCGATGTTTATGTTTTCTGTTTCTTCGTTTTGTAATTTTTCTTCGACCGTACGTTCAAACAGTTTTGCATTTTCAGGTGGTACCCATCTTCTAACATTTGGTTTAGGAACAAGCTTCATTCTTTCTTTTTTAACGTTAAGCATTACTTTTGTTCTTATCATCCTATGGTCGCTGCCAGCAGAGAACTTGTTGAGTACTTCCACGTCTTGTATTATATATTTTTTATCTGTAATTATAAAGTCGATTTCGTTTTTGACGGCGCCATCAGGGCTTATCCAAGTCCATTTGTTTTGGGGTTTCTTTTTAAAGAAAGAGTTCATTTGAAACATGCATTGATGATGTAGAAAGTTTAAAAGCATGTCCCCTCTTGCGTTTCTTGCCCCGTATCCGTACTTTCCTAACGCGATCTCCGCTTGGTCTTGTTTGAATCCGAGTTTTGCGTTGAAGTCGCCCATGAGAACAGTATAGTGTGTTCGTGTTCTTTGTTGTGCCTCTGCTACATCCTCATAGAATTTTTCAACTTCTTCATCTGTGTGTCCAGTTGTCGGGGCGTAGACCTGTATAACTTTTAAACTATAACGAGAGTTTAGTTTTAATATCAATAGGATGACTCTCGTGCTTATGGTCTCGATTTTCGTTATGTTGGGTATGTGTTTTTTATGTACAATGATCCCGATTCCACCGCTGGATGAATGTTCCTCTCCTCTGTAGTGGAACAGGTGTCCTGATTTCAATGTTTGTTGTTCTTCTCCTCTCCTTCTAATTTCACTAAGTCCCATTACATCCCATTTTATTGTTTTTAATTCGTTTTCCAGTTCTATTAGTTTATGATCGGTTGAGAGGGTTCTTATATTATAGGATGCAAGATGCAGTATTCTTGTGCAGTTTAGCCGTCTTGAGTGGTAGCCTGGTCCATCCCGGGTATTCTTAGCACCCTCTGCTCTTAATCTTTTCTGTCCGCTACCTTGGTCAGAGATTTTTGAGCTGCCGGGGACTGAGGGCCGTGTTTGGTTTGTGTTTTGCATGTTTACGGGGGGTTTGGCCTTAAAACGCCACGCTGGCCAGACGTGTTGGCGAGTTGGGGGAGGATATAGGGAAGGAATTTGGGGTTTGGGTAGGATAATTAATACACAAGAGAGACAAGGTTAATATTGTGTACGAAATAGACCAAAATTAGACGGATGCTTATTTATTCATTTTAGATCTTGGCAGTTAAGGATGCGTTTAATAGGTCTCTTGTCGCGATCAGAGTCTGTTCACTAGATGATAACAGGATTAAAGCGCCTCACAGTAGCCTAAATGTTCAATAGATTAGGGTACCATATTGGAGTTCTATTACCCAGTACTCCCACGTTAAGAGCATTTGATTATTTCACAGTGATCTTTTAAGTATAATTCTCTTAGAAGAAGACGAAGAAGAAGAATGGCTACAACTGAAATTATTAGAAACAAAAAAAAAACGATGTGAGAAACACTATATATTTATTATCCAACTGAACATATTATCTTTTTCCAGATATACTCTATGATTATAACATTTTCATAGTTTTCATGTTCGTTATCAAAAATCGAGGGATATTTCTGAACTTCTTCCATCAATATCTCATCCTTATTTACATTGTATTTTACCATTTTTACTAAACGACTGTGATTTGACTGGCTCTGGTCTGTGACTGAACAGCGTCAACCAAAACGTATATGAGTAAATTGAATAAAACCAGTGCCGCGACTGTAGTTGCAGTCGCAAGCCGCACCAACGAATATTTACCTATAACTGACTACAGACCGGACATAAATGAATCAAATGCAAAAGAACAACTAACAGAAGGAACCTCCTTACAAGAAACATCTCTAAAACTCCTTGTAATCTAGGAGCCAGGGGGGGGGGTGTTACGTATGCACTTTTATTTCTCCTCGGTACCTTGACGTTTTTTATGTTTTTTTTTGGTGAGTAGATTCGATTCTTCGAAAGTCTTCTTATTCGTGTGCCATATCAGAATTATCTGACGTTGACGGTCACCATTGCGAAGGCTTCTCGATCTTCTGCAATATGGAATAATTGTCCTGCATTTGGTATCTGAGTCCATTCACGAATGTTTTTTAACCAAGAAACTTGTTTTCTTCCTACACCTCTACGGCCCTCTATTTTGCCTTTAAGGATCAGTTGTAATATTTTATATCGACTTCTCCTTACTATATGTCCCAGATAAGACATTTTTCGATGTTTAACAGTCTTTAGCAGTTCTCTATCTTTGTTGACGCTCCTTAGTACTTCTTCATTAGTTTTTCTTGCTGTCCAAGGTATCTTCAGCATTCGTCTATGAACCCACATTTCCAATGCTTCAATTTTGTTCATGATCGATACTTTTAGCGTCCACACTTCTGCACTATACAAAAGTACAGACCAAACATAGCACTTAACCATTCTTTGCCTTAGTTCTAAACTGAGATGGTTATTGCAAAGAAATGACTTCATTTTCATAAAAGTAGTTTTAGTCATTGCTATTCTACGTTTTATTTCTATGTCTGGATCTAGTTGGTCCGTTATCACAGTTCCCAAATATGTCATTTTGTGAACTTTCTCAACTTGGACTCCGTTCAATTGAAGCTTTGCATCGGGATGTGGGTCACGACTAAACACTAAAAATTTGGTTTTGTTTGAGTTTATTTTAATGCCCATTTCCTCTCCTACCTCGTGAATACGATCAAGCAGAATTTGAAGACCTTCAATATTATCTGATAGAATTACTGTATCGTCTGCATATCTAATCACATTAAGTAGTTCCACGTTGATTTTTATTCCATATGGTTGTCTCTCAAGTGCCTTTTTAAATAACTGGTCCGAGTAAACATTGAACAACGTTGGCGATAAAATGAAACCTTGTCTGACTCCTCGTTGTATGGGGAATTCATCGGTGTAAAAAGTGCCTCCCTGGTTCCCATAACATTTCTAAAACCAAATTGAGTATCTTCAAGATCTTCTTCGCATTTGCGTCTAATTCTGTTGTGAAGCATTCTGAGGAAAATTTTAAGAGTGTGGCTCATTAGGCTAATTAATCGATATTCTGAGCATTTTCTCACATTGTGTTTTTTAGGTATTACGATAAAGATGGATTTGAGCCAATCTGCAGGAATTAATGCGGTGTTATAATATATTAATTTAAAATGTCTTACTACTACTTTTATGTTATCATTCTCTAATTCAAAATGAACATTTTAAGTTTTGGTAAATATTTTTATGTTAATTCTTTATTGAGATTTTGAAAATTGATTTAAGCGTGCGGTTTACACGCGTCCTGCAAGCTGACCGTTCACCTCAGAGAGCATTATTAAAAGTTCCATATCTTGGTCAAAAATTAACATAGAACCATTTAATAATGATTAAAATGTTCATTTTGAATTGTTCTATAACTTCCATTAACCAGATTTTCAAGGTTTATACCTTAATTTTGTTTAAATCTCTAATAAACAAATAATTTCGCAACTTTTTGTTGAATTTTTTTTAATGTTTTAACTTTTTTTAATAAAGATAAACAATTTTTTTTTTAATCTGAAATAATTATCTTTAAAATGAGAGCGTTTTGAAAGTTAACCGCACTTATGAAAGCCGAGATATATTTGGAAAAACTTTATCGAATGCCAATTTTGCAATTGTTTTTCAAGAAATTTGTTATAACTCCGGTTCTAGCAATCGAATCAAAGTTTACCAAACGTCATTTTGTTCTTTTTTTTTCCAAAAGGAACAACTTTGATTTTGGTAAAATTAAATATCTCCAGTTGTTTAGGAGATACAATCATTTAAACAATTAAATTGTTATTAAAAAATTATCCCACGGATTTTCAGCCAGACACCCTAGAAAAAGCGAATCTACGCACCAACAAACATAAAAAACGTCTAGGTACCGAGGGGACATAAAAGTGCATACTCAACCTACCCTTCCTTAAGGGAAGAACAAGTAATTTCTTAGGCTGAAATACTAGCAATACTTTTTTTACTCCAGAGTACTTGAAAAATCACTTCAATTGTTAAAGTATTTATTGCATCCGATAACCAAGCTTCACTGAATACTTCTAAGACTACACAACTTACACGTCATTAGTGATTTGTAATTGCAAACAATCCCTTAAACAAGTGTCCAAGTACAGCACCATAACTTTGTTATGGATAGACTTCGGCAAATATGCAAATAAAAATGTAGAAAATATGCGCATAAATATGCACGTGTTTACCCGAAAATATGCAAATATTTTACAAAATATGCATACAAATAAATAAAAAAATCGTAAAATAGTAACAATTTTATTTAAAAAAAAAGTGTACATAACTAAATATTTCCTACTATTCATTAAGATTTACATTTATTTTAAGTAACTACATCATTTTTAAGTATGAATAAACTTATTTAGAATTATGGTAACAATAAATGACCAAGTGGTGTTCAAAATTTTCTAACAAAAACTTGTGGCTTCTGTCTGAGTACATATATTTATATATGGAAAAACTTCGTTCAACATCAACTGATGTAACGGGAGCATTTTTCAAACTAACCAAAACATTTGGTTCTAAATTAATTGTTTCCGAAATATTTCCAGCTAGAACACTGACTACTTCAGAAAGAATATGGTAACCTTTATTTTTTTCCATAGTAGCTTCAAATTTTTTTAAAATATCTTTTCCAATATTACCTCTAACGTTCCGACAACATGACGCAAATTCTTTTATTAATGCTGTACTTTCGAACAATGACAGTTTTGGTGATTCTAACTGAGTAATTGTTTTTTGAACAAAACTAAAATTTGATTTTATAAATGAAAGTTCTTGTTGAAGCAAGTTACTCTGAAAAGTTTGTTTAGAATCCAAAAGAGATTGGGAACTTTCATCTGTTAACGTATCAATTATGTTCTTTATTTTAACAAAATGATCTGCATAAAAATTAGCTGCTTCTAACCATGTTCCCCATCGCGTTAAAATAGGTTGTGGTGGAAGAGGAATGTTAGGTAGCATTTCTTTATAAAGTTGAATTCTTATAGGAGATTTAAGAAATACTTTTTTGACACTGGATATCATGGTATTTACAAGAGGAAACTTTTTTCGTATTTCCTCTGCAACTCTGTTTAATCCATGCGCTACACAAGTAACATGTATTAAATCTGGGAAAAATATTTTTAAATTTTGTCCTGCTTTCACCATATAAGGAGCAGCATCCGATAAAATAAGCAGTAATTTATTAGAAGGAATAGTTGTCGGAAGAAAAAAAGTTGCTAATGTTTCTTGTATAAAACGCGAAATTGTTAAAGCATTTGTTTTCTCAAGTTGCTGGCATGAAATAAGATGAGATTTTGGTAAGGTATCTTCTTTAAGAACACCAATCAATAAATGAGCAATATACTTTCCTGAGGAATCAGTGGTTTCGTCTACAGATATGTAAAAATAATTATCTGCAATTTCTTCCTTAATATTAATTAACACCGACGAGTATAGCCCGTTCACATTATTTCTTCTTAGAGACCGATCACTTGGAACATTAAGTTTGCAATATTTTTTTAGAAACGAACTAAAATTTACATTTGCTAATTTTGAAAGCGGTATGTTTGCAGACACTAATGCGCGACACAAGTCTTCATTAAAAGTTTCTTGCTCATCTAATTTTTTTGAAGTAGATTGGAAACATTTAGCCATTGAAGTTTGATGTTTTCCTCCTATTTTTCCTTTTTTTGCAATGTGTGAAGCAGTTCTCACATGTTGGTCTATCTGAAATTTCTTCTCACATGCTATCTATAAATAAAAATAAAAACCTTTATTTTAACCCAACCTTTAAAATATAAAAATATACAAGGTGTTTTTGGTTAATCAAATAACTGGTTTGGAAAAAAAAACACTCGCTAAGTGTTTTAAATGCAGTATTAATCCACAAATTAGTTTTTGTTACTAACCATTAGTACATCATATAACTTATTTTAAAATTCAACAAAAGTTTTTTTTTGTTAATTCAATTACAATAAAAATAATTGTGTTTTAGAATAGCTGACTTCATAAAAAAAAGTAAAGGTGAAAAATTTTTCTAAATACACACCATTGTATTGTACCATGGACAATTTTTTCTCACTAAAGGAAGCTATTTTTCATTTAAAAACAACCTACGAGTACTAAATTTCAAGTAAATACGTTTATTGGTTTTAAAGTTATTGTTGTTATTAACTAAAAGAATTTAATTTTTTTTAATTTTAACACCCTGTATCTCGAAAAGTAAATAAGTTTGACCCCTCATTAACTATATCGTTTTGTTCAATTTTTCGAGAAGTATCTACAGTCAAACGTTGTAAGTGTCATTTGGAAACACCCTGTATGTATGAAATATTAGATATTTAATAGAAAATATTAGATACTTACAATTTTGCCACAGACTGAACAGTAGATTTTTCCCATATCCATAGACAGCTCTTTATAAGGTTTAATCCAAGTTGAAGCACTGGTTGTTTTAGGCATTATAAAATCACAATCTTCCTTTTTGTTACGCACAACGAGTGTTTACGCTTTGAATATCAAAACAAAAATGATTTACAAATCTGAGCATCAAATTAGAAATGTTTAGGTACCTAATTCAATAAACTGGGAGATTTTGGAAAATCCCTAAATTAGGAACAAAACTATTAGCCGTTTACCTGCTGTTAAGATACAATAAATTGTAGATAGATTTGGGGATTAGATCATAAAATGCAAATGAGCGAACCCTTAGCGATTATCCAATAACTGAATGCCTCAGTGACCGAGACTTTCTAAGAATGTTGAGGGCTACTTAAATTGATCTTCTTTGAAATTGTAAATGTTTTGTACCTGTAGAGATTACGTACTTAGATCATTTCTTGATTAAAATGACTACAAAATTTTATACAAGAATTGAAATAAATTGGTATGTTTAAAAATTTTCAAATACAGTATAAAAATCTGAACTTTTATGCACTTTATGCAAACTTTTATACAAATATGCCAAAATATGAAATATTTGCATAAAATATGCACAATATGCAAAATATGCAATATGCATATTTGCCGAAGTCTAGTTATGGATTTCCGGGCATAAACGAATTATTTGTAATCAGATTGCTGATAGTCTTGCTAAAGAAGGAGCTAGAATACTCCTTTTATTGTATGGCAACTATTCTCCGTAGTCCCAAAATGCAAAAGAAACTTTGTACAGCTTACTAGGAAATGATTCCAGACCAAAGGTAAGTACAAAAATATTACAATTTTTTACTCGCTACACAAAATACTTTTAAAATTAAAAAACATGAACTTACTGTATTAACAAGTTTTCTAACCGGACCCTACTCACTTAGCTATGATCACTGTAAAATAGACTAATTATATAGACAGCAACTTGCAAACTATGCGAAAATGTAAAGGAAACTAATTGCTTACTTAAAATCATAAATACGATTTTAAGGTCTCTACAGAGTTGCTAATATTAATTATTTAGCGACAGTTAAAGATTCTTCTACGATTCTTTCAGATGCACGGAGTCAGCACCAGACACCGAAGCATAAAGATTACCGTTGTGCAACAAGACACCCTTCAGACATCTCTTAAAATAATCGCAGTGGAATCGCAGTTGTCAGCTTCCAGTTTCATGACTTTTTCAGGAATATTGTTAAAATACACCAGTGAACCCTCTTAAGAGAAATATTCCGCTATGTCTTTTTCACTATGATCTTATCTTATTTTTCAGTAGTAATTCTACGATTTGTGCAGCATCATTCGATAGGTCCAAGTCTCTCACTAAGTTCTTCAGTTCAGTTGACAAGCTGTTAAGGTTAGTCTACATCAGGATTAAATTCGTCTTCATCGGTTTTTCCGTTTGAACGTTAATCTAATGATTGCTGTTGGATGATGTGAAAAAAAGTGTAGTAATGGGAATTCCTGATCCATAAGGTCGTTTAGTAGACGGTAAATCAGGATATAATAATCAGACGGAGTTTATTTTTGGAATTGAAACCCTTGACATTACAGGAGCAAAAGTAATAGTCGCCTCTATGGTTGTTTTGTTAAAGAGTAAAGAGTTACGTGTAACTTTTGAAATGTTCAGTGTTACGTCTAACGCTCAAAGCACACTTTGTGTGGAGCCCAAGGAACAAAAATTTGCACCGATGTAAGCGTGATAAGCTTTATTAATAAATTTTGTTTGTTTCGTTGATTTTTTGCTACGTTAAATTACCATACACATAAAAAAATATATCAGGACTGTTTTTACACTTTATTGATGACATTATGAAGAACAAAGCACTCAAAAAACAAAACCTCGGTGTTGCCATTGAAATGAAATAAACAGATTATACTAAAATATTTTCCATTTAGGAAATATCAATATTCAAAATATTCAAAAATATCAAAATTTTGTGAAAAATCCTGACGTGATGGGCTTAAACAAAATTCATATTCAGAATCAAAGTTATATAAAATATTATCCATATTATCAAGTAATAAAACACCGAAAACTCTTGTTTTCAACACGTCCACAAATTTTGTTTCACAAATCTGAAAATTTTAAATCTAGAAAACTTCATTATCCCATACTTTACAACATAAATTGGTAGCCTATCATAGCATGTTACATAGATTAATAGAAATTCCCATGTAAAAAAAGAACTTCGAGATAGAATTGAATATCATTAGAAAATAGAAGTGAAAAATGGCTACAACGAACAGACAATAAACAAAATATTAAACCAAAAACTGCATAAGAAAACCCTGAAATTAGACTTACCACTAACAGATCTGCTCTTTCTGCTTAACTACATATACAGGAATATCAGCACAACATATCAGCAAAATAGCCAAACACATAAAAAGAAAGGAATAACGCCATCTCTCAGAATGAACAACTTAAGCAAATATATTAAGAACAACAAGAGCAATGTGGCGACTGCCCAAAACTACTTACATCGGTAATAAACGGATAGCAGAACACAAAAGGGTTCAATAGGGTTCAATAATAGAAAAACAGATTGTACGTACACACTTCACCTTCTAGATCATAATCATTCTTTAAACCAATTTCAAGTTCTTCAAATTCAAAATTAAGGCTTTCAGCTGTGTAATCTGTGGAAATTAATAAATTAAGAAATATAGATATAATTCTGAATTACCAACTTAATACAAATAGTCTTTCGCTCCTCAACTTATTCAGTTAAAGACTATTAAGATTTAGACGTGTAACAAAAGTAGCTCACTTAGGAAAGGCACTCTGGCGAAACAGATATAGTGGTAATATACAGGGTGTTTTAAAAAAAGGCAACCCCGTCTCTAGGGTAGGTAAAAAACTGAAAAATAATTGGGGTTTGCTTGGTAAAAAATTTTTGTAACGCCATCCGTTTTCAAGATACAGGGCGTTGAAGAAAAAAAATTACGCATTTTTTACGATTTTGCCGAAACTACTGGCAACATTGTAATGAAATTTTATACGAATATGTTTTGGAAGCTGATACATCCGGATTGTACTAAGTATTAGTCAATATAACTTTTTTAAGAGTATAATTATTAATCAAAATTTCAAGTAAACTTAAACATCATTCAATTTTACACGAAAAAGGTACTCTTGGTAAAACTCGATACTGTGTACCGTTTTCGGAATATTTTGATTTGAAAATTATGAAGTAATAATTGATGCTGGTAGTAATGATAAAGTTCTAATAGGTATACCTCTATTTTCTCCAAGTGTGCCATGGAAATCTGACATTTATTGATTGTTATGACGATAAATCAACAATAATTAGAGTTTTGAAACCTTGTTATTTGTAAAATCAAATCAAAATGTACTCAAATGTTGAATACACTGACATGTTATTAACCTTAGGCGAATGTTTAGGATGTTCTAGTGCAGCTGTGACACGTTATGCAGAAAAGTTTCCTAGAAGAAACTTACCAAGTAAAAAAACATTTAGAGCCGTTGAACGACGTTGTCGAGAAACTGGGAATGTGAGACCAAATAAAATAAATTCTGGTAGACCAAGAACAACAAGAACAATTAATAAAGAAAATAATATTTTAAATTTACTTGATCAAGATCCAACAGTTAGCGTAAGGAATATAGCAAGACAAACAAATACTTCTTCTTCAAGTACTTGGCGGATACTGAAAGAACAGCAATTACATCCTTATCATTACAGACAAGTCCAAGAGCTCTTGCCAGATGATCTACCGGTTAGAGTGGATTTTTGTGAAACATTGCAACAAAGGACAGCCCACAATCCAAATTTTTTAAAATGCATTCTTTTTACGGACGAGGCCACCTTTACGCGACAAGGTATGTTTAACTCCCATAATGCACACTACTGGTGTGATGAGAATCCACGAGTCAAAAGGGTATCACATTACCAACACTCATTTAAAGTTAATGTTTGGGCAGCAACTTTAGGTAACAAATTAATAGGTTATCATATTCTACCTGGAAATTTAAATGGTGATATGTATCTTGATTTTTTAAACAATTCCTTATTCGAGATATTAGAAGATTTAACGCTAAACGAGCGAAGATCTTTATTTTTTATGCACGATGGAGCTCCACCACACTTTGATAGAAGGTGTCGTAATTGGTTGAGTAATCATTTTCCGAATCGATGGATTGGTAGAGGTGCAGAAGCTCCGATTCATTGGCCTCCTCGGTCATGCGATTTTAACCCTTTGGACTACGCAGTTTGGTCGTATATTAAGGAAAAAGTCTATGCTACAGAGGTAAATTCACGCCAAGAATTGGAAGAAAGAATTCAACGTCAATTTAATGACATCATAGCTGATCCCCTACCGTTTAGAAGGTTAATGGAATCTTTAGAAAAAAGAATAGACTTGTGTATTCGCGAAAACGGAGGGCATTTTGAACACTTACTGTAATTGAATTTTATTTTATGTTCTTAGTCATTAATTTAATTTTCTTCTTGTGAGTTTTGTTTAATTACTAACTATTTTATACCAGCATCAATTATTACTTCATAATTTTCAAATCAAAATATTCCGAAAACGGTACACAGTATCGAGTTTTACCAAGAGTACCTTTTTCGTGTAAAATTGAATGATGTTTAAGTTTACTTGAAATTTTGATTAATAATTATACTCTTAAAAAAGTTATATTGACTAATACTTAGTACGATCCGTGTAACTAGCGCCCTCTATGAGAATCAGATATAAAAACAAATTCATGGGATGTATCAGCTTCCAAAACATATTCGTATAAAATTTCATTACAATGTTGCCAGTAGTTTCGGCAAAATCGTAAAAAATGCGTAAATTTTTTTTTCTTCAACGCCCTGTATCTTGAAAACGGATGGCGTTACAAAAATTTTTTACTAAGCAAACCCCAATTATTTTTCAGTTTTTTACCTACCCTAGAGACGGGTTACCTTTTTTTGAAACACCCTGTATTATAATAAAATTTGTGGAAATGTTAAAAACAAAATTTTTCAGTGTTTTATTACTTGATAAAATGAACTTTATCAAGAAAAGGTCGAATTTATCACGTATCCATATTAGCTAAGAACACTTTAATTCAAAACACCAAAAGTCATGTCGGCCTGTGTAATTGTTCGCCAACCCTATGAATAGATGGAACAGATTTTTTCAGAAACAAATAAAAAAACGTACTAGTATAGACTCCATAACGGAGTCTATACAAAATATCTTTTAGGTCTCGGTGTTAAAAGGTTTATGAAGCCAAACAACCTCTTTAACAATCTATAACCTACAATTTACATGTAACAAGTAATTAATACAATAAAAAAATATTTAATTATTAGTATAGAATAAAAGACCCTTTCATAAAATAAAAAAATTCAAATGAACATACCTTGAAGTATAATGACTTGTTCTCTGTAGATTTTAATAGCTCCATATGTCAAGATTGAAGAAAGTCTAAGCGAAAATCTCTTTTTCGGTGCAGTGGAAGTAGTTATGACATACTGTATTATATTATCACTGAAATAAAAAAGTGTAAATAATAAAACTTCTTAAATAGCATTAATTTGTCTGTGCTAATTGAATAAGATTTTTTATGAGACTTAATTAATTATTATTCCGACAGTTGCGTGCCTGGAGGCCCAATGAATTAAAATTTTATTGAATATCTTTAAAATGGATAGTATTTATATTCAATACCTGAATCGTTCATGAAGATTGTTTATATCTTTATTATCATCTATTTATTTATTTAATATTGTCTATTTTTCTAATTTGGATCAATTATTACTCTAAAAGATATACCAGATCACTAGTATATATTTCTATGTCTTCCCTATGGTAAAATAATTCCACACATTATCGCGAAACGGAATGAAATGGAAAAGAACAAAGATAAGAGCGGAGCGGAATAAAGTAAATATAAATATATAAAATGGAGTAAATAAAGTTATCATGTCTGATTGTATTCTTATTATTTATTTTTTATTGTCACATGAATTTCGCTGGATAACGGCCTGGGAAGCCTTCTGTGCTTCTTCTCTCCTGCCGTACTTTGGTATCCGAGGACCATGATCGGTATACCTTTTTTTAACATATGTCAATGCCATTATGAATGAATTAGAGAATAATAATAGGGTGGTTTCCCGTTGCCTTCCCTATCGCAGTACCACGACCCTTTAAATTGCTCCAGTCATGCTTGAGGTAGTCCAGTTTCAAGCCGATCCAGGAACATTTCCTCTTGGCCTTGAGATTATATTGATGATTGCTGTTGCCCTTCATCAGGGATGGATAGGAAAAGGGTAACTAGATTTTAACAGAATTAAGGAATGGGACATGTTTTCTATTCGTAAGGAGTTGAGAGTAAAGTCTGTAAAGTAAAGAGTAACGTCTGTTCTCTTATACCCACTCTTTATTTCTATTACTAGTATTTCTTCTTCTGGGTTTATATGAATTCTTATTTTTTGCATTAATGTTTTAAAATTCTACCTCTATTCCGTGAATTTGTAGGTTTTTTTTTCTTCAATTTTTTTTTGGTGTTTCAACATTTAAATTACTTTGGATTGGTCTTAAATTTTTTGGTTCATTGCCTTGTTTCTTGTTTCAAAATTTCATTATCCGTTACAACTTGTCTGAGGCCGGACGATATGTTATCTATTTTTTTTTTAATTCAGTTATTCCGTTCTGTTACTATTTAAAGTACATGTAGTATTTTATTTAATATTGTATCAGTCATTTTAGCCTTCCTGGGAGAGCGTAAAGGACTTCACGCTCCTCAACATCAGAAATAGTCCCTATTGGCCAAAAAACACAACGGGAAACAAAAAGTTTCGTTTTGCATTATATTTTTATATCTATTTTGTACAGTTCGAAAACACTGTCTGCTTGATTGTTAGACTCTCGATTTTTATACAGCTCTCCGAATACAATATTATATTCTTTATATATATACATATATATATATATATATATATATATATATATATATATATATATATATATATATATATACATATATATATAATATATTTACATATATATATATTATATGTATACATATACTATACATCATATATATATATATATTATCATATATATTATTATATATATGATATATATAGTGCTCCATATCCATTCGGTAATATGAAGTTTTCACATTATACACTCCATCTGTGTTGGCGATCAACAGTACGAAATAAATGTTTCTTTTCTGTGTCATAATAATAAAAATTATGTCTGTTTACTAGACCATTATTATGAAAAGTCGATTCGTCTGTAAATAATACATTTTAAAAAAATCAGGATCTTCTCCAACTTTATCTTAAGTTCATAAACAAAAATTTAAACGGTTACCATAATCTTGTTCTGTCAAATGCTGGTGAAGTTGAATGTGATACGGATGAAAGTGGTTGGTCTTAAGTATTCTACATACACTAGTTTAACGAATTTCTAATTCACCCAAAATTTTTCTTGTACTAATATTTGGGTTTTCCGTAACAGAAAGCAGGACATTAAGTTCGTTAACGTTGTCCCCAATAACTGGTTTATTTTTATTTACCTTTTCGTATGCAACATTGGAAGCCTTAACAGAATGCCGAATTGACTATCGGTATATAAATATAATTAAACACATATACCAAAACGCAACAGCCAGTGTTAGAGTGGGTGATCGTCAAACCCAGAAATTCCCGATACAACGTGGAGTACGCCAGGGGGACACCATATCGCCGAAACTGTTCACTACGCTTTTGGAATATATATGTAAAAGGGCAAAACTGACCGACAAGGGCATAAACATAAACGGAGAAAAGCTTAGCCATCTAAGGTTTGCAGATGATATTGTACTAATAGCTGATAGGATAGATGAGGCCAAAGAACTTTTAAATCAGCTCTACCTTTCCTCGCTAGAAGGGGGATTGAAAATAAATATATCTAAAACCCAGATGATGACAAATCTTGTAGTCAGCGAAGATATATGCGTAGGAACAAGATCCATAGACCAGGTAATGGCCTATAAATACCTAGGTCATGAGATCCGCATAGGAAAAGATAACCAAACCGTTGAGCTTCTCCGTCGTATAAGACTGACTTGGGCAGCCTTCGGCAAGCTGAACCATATTTTCAAATCGTCTGATATACCAATATGCCTTAAAAGAAAAACCTTTAATCAGTGTGTTTTGCCAGTGTTGACTTACGGTGCGGAAACGTTGACCATGACAAGGAGAACAGTTCAAAAGATCCGTGTGTGTCAAAGGGCGATGAAGCGTGCTATGTTGGGCGTTTCACTACGAGACAAGATCCCAAATCGCCAGCTACGACAAAGAACAGGAGTGGCTGATTCAGTAGAGAGCTGATATTACAGTGTCTTGAAAAAGGAATAAAACCATTCCGAAAGCTCGCCGAAAAGTCAAAAGAGTGTTTCTCTAACATCTCGGCCCACCTTCTGACTGCAGCCCTAATAAACTGGTGGTTTTGATTATATATATATATATATATATATATATATATATATATATATATTTATATATTTGTATATATATATATATATATATATATACAGATATGGATTTATATTCTGTCGTTTGCTTATTACCAAGACTTGCTTCCTTACGGCTCTTAACAACACTGTTAATTAATGTTTGCAGATCTTCTGGAGTAGAAGCTAGGAGTACTGTATCGTCCGCATATCGCAAATTATTTATGAAGTCAGTGTTCATAATTATTCCTTCTTGTTTTTCAAAAAGTGCATTTCTAAACATTCTTTTGGAGTAAACGGCGATGTGATTCCAACCCGTCTACTAAAACTTATGTTTCATTCCAATACAAATTTGCAATTATGCGAACGTCTCTGCCATCCAAACCAATGTTTCTTAGAACTTAGATCAATATACAGTACTTAATACGATCAAATGCCTTTCGAAAGTCAATAAAAATAAAAAAAATCATGGGCGTACAACAGTACGCCCAACGAAAATATGTAATCCACCATTTTGTTGGCGACCATTTTGGATTTTTTATAATGAACTCTTTTCTATACTCAAGCCCTTTGGTATTTGATACCCATATTGAAGTAGTTGTGAAAAAATATGTAATCCGCTATTGTGTAGCAGCGTCCATCTTGGATATACAATGATACTGAATGTATGTAGTGTATGTATAGTCGGTTCGCTAATCTCAGACACAACTATCTAGTATTTTAGTATACACATTTTAACAGACTAGAAGTGGATGACAATTACTATATTTACAACCAAGCACACATGCTCATAGCCAATATTAAGAGTAAACAGACATAAATCTTACTCCAATCAATGATTATTTATTTACACCATAATATAATTCCACAACAGACAACGGAAGATTTGACCAATTATTTAAAGGTAAATACTCCAAATATACATTTCTACTTCAAGAAGTTAAAGGTTACGAAATATCAAGCAAGCTTTAAAGTTTCATATCCATTATTGGATTATAAAAATGAAGTTCTCAATCCCAGTATCTGGCCTGAAGGTTCAATGGTTCGTCGTTTTGACTTCAAGTATAAGAATTGTACTAACCGCAGTTAACAACAAAACCAGAAATAATTGTTACAAATCCGGCTTAGGCAAACTAGATACTACAAATAATTTTAAAGGCAATACCAATCAACTAAAAATCGTATGTATTTAACTCTGAATCTATTGTAAACAAAATAAATTGTATCGAAATATTACTTAAAACTAAAAGTCTGGATTTACTATGTATATCCGAATCATGGTGTAATGACAATAGTATAAATTCTTTTTATCTTCCTAATGCTCTCTTGAAAATTGGAATTTGAATCTCCTAAGAGAATTGGATTTTTTAGAGTTTGTGAAATTTCCGTGGCAGTTACAATGGCTTTGTTATTTTTCGATTATATTAAGAAAGATAATTTATTAGGAAAGTCCACGACGAACAAATTATATCTTGTATCAACACAAGCCAAAAAGAATCGGTGTATTATTGGTCTATCAATGCCAACATCAGAATAAACAAAAAAGTATTTTCATCTATGGTTCCATCAATATGATTTTCACCATTACTTTGCGTTGTGCGATGTATTTGCAACCTTTTGTAAATCAAAAATAATTAAACCATTTAGAATGTCAACAAAAGCCGGCCCTGCATGTAATTATTTTTTGAGTGCAATATTTCATATTTATTGAAAGTCAACATAAATGCTCAATTTTATTTAAGAATTTATATTGTGTGATATGCCCACTGACTATTATTTTTCTGGTTGCTTTCCTGTCATTGGCACTCATTCATTGGCGGCTTTCCCACAGGCACATAACTTCACAGGAGTGTCACTTCTCTGTATGTGTTCCTTAGTTCTTCTTCTTCTTCCTTTATTGGGTAATATCTCAGGGGATAATTTGCCCAGCTAACACTAAATTGAAATTATTTTATATTGAATGAACACTATGTCGAAACTTCTTCTTCTTCACAGACCTCTAATTGATCTGTGTTTTTCTTGGGCCAAACAGTTAGTATAGAAAAGTCTATTCAACACAGGATAAAACTTTTCTCGCTTGGAGGAACAACCAGTCTTTTTCTGCATAGTCTTTTTTGATGAGGTCCTCAGAGTTCCACAGCAAACTCTTCTGCAGCTATCTACTTAATTCAATAGCTACTTTACTGTGGACTGTCCAAGTTCCTCTTTTTTCTTTTTTTCTACCAACGGATGATAGAGAACCCAGGTGGAAAAAGAGAGAATAATTTGTAAGTTTGTGTTATAGTAGATAAGATAAGAATATATAATTATAGATTGATTTTGGCTAGATTAAGAAAAGTAATCAATAAATTTAGTCTTTGAGGATTAAGATTGGATAGGAAAGAGCATATCTCTATAGGAGTTTGTAGTTTTGTTTTAACCAATTCTTTGTAGAGGTCAAAATTTGGAGAAACGTTTATTGGACACTCTAGGATAATATGATTCAGAGATCCAATTTGACCACATTCACAATACGGGTTGTCCTGAATACCTATGCGGAATAAATGAACGGGAGTGGAACAATGTCCTGTTCTCATTCTAATTACTGTGGTGATATGCCTTCTGTCTTTATAAGGAAATTGATTGAACCATGGTGATTTGTTCCATGTATTGACTATTTTTCTATAAAACGACCCTTTTGATCTATTTGAATTCCATTCTTGTGCCCATAGAGTCCAAATTAGCTTTTTAATATAAAATAAGTAGTTTGAATAATGCAATTTAACTTTGGCTGGCATTTTTAGTGATCTTCCTATGTTTGCCAATTTGTCTGCAACACAATTGCCCTTAATATCAGAATGCCCTGGAATCCAAGCCAAAATAATACTGATGTTCTGTTGATTGGCTTCTATAATGCCCCTTTTAGTCATGATAGAGGTATGTTCAGTTTCCATTGAGTAAGATGTTTTCCCTATCTTTTGGATAGCACTCTTAGAATCAGACAAGATTAAGGCCCTCTTGATATCCTTCTCCAAGACAAATTGAACCGCATGATTAATTGCAATAATTTCTGCAGTGCAAACTTGAGTCTGCGTAGGGAGTTTACTAGAGTATGAGTATTCAAAGTCAGGACAAAAAACACCAAATCCTGCTGAGCCCTTACTATCAACTGACCCATCCGTAAAGATTATAGTGTGAAGTGGATTGTCAAGTGACATTCTTTGAAATTGAACTAATGCATGTTCATCACTTTTATTAGATTGCACATTCCTAATAGGGATAGAAGTTAATTGATATTCTAATTCAAAATTGTGACACGGAAATAAGTCGCTAGAAAATAAATTTGGGGTATATTGGAATTTATTCATGATGGAAACTAAGAGGGGAATACTTTTTTTATTCCAGTAATTAGGATTTGATTGCATTGATATCTGTAATCCATTCAAGGCAGAAATTATTGGGTTGTTAATTAGCATCAGATTTTTTAGGAGGAATTTAGAATTAAGCCATTCCCATCTGTACTTGAGAGGAATTTGACCACTTTCACCTAACAATGCATAAATAGGGGTAGATCTCATACATCCTGTTATGATACGAATACTCTTATATTGTAATTTATCTAACCTGTTGATTAGCGCCTTGGGACAATCTGATAATATTTGACATCCATAATCTAAATGACTCTGTATCAAACCATTATGAACTATCTGGAGAGTTTTAGGATCACTACCCCAATATGTTCCACATAGAGCTCTCATTACATTCAAGCTACGACTTACTTTTAATTCTATTAAATCCACATATGATTTCCACTTTAGGTTTTTTTGAATAACTACCCCTAAATATTTCACTGTATCGACCCATTTAATTGCATGACCTCTAATTTTTACGTTTGGAGGATTAATTTTACGATTTCCTATTTGAAATATAATTGCTGAGGACTTATTGTAAGATAGACTAAAGTTGTGTTCTAATAACCAGAGATCCATCCTTTCCATTAATAAGTTCAAAGAATTAATTAATTTAAGTAGATCTGTCCCACTAACCAAAATAACCAAATCATCTGCATACTGTATCAGATTACAACCGTTGGGAATAATCTCGTATAAAGATAGGGAATACAGATTAAATAATATTGGACTTAGAGGGGAGCCTTGAGGTAAACCCTGATTAGTTTTTCTTGGACCATGAATTTGACCAGTTTGGTCCTTTACATAAATACTACGATCATTTAATATAGAATAAATGACATTTGCTAGTTGAATAGGAATGTTATATTTAATTAGTTTAGAGTATAAAAGAGAGATGTTGACACTATCATAAGCTGCTGAAATATCTAGGAAAAGTCCTACGGTAAATTGATTCAATGAAAATCCTTGTAGTATTTTAGAATTTAGTAATGAAATGCATTCCATGCAACCTCTACCCCTTCTAAAACCAAGTTGCAATGGATTTAAAATATGATTGTGTTCTAAGAACCACTCAATTCTGTTTTTAATTAATGTTTCCAGCATTTTACCAACACACGATGATAGAGCTATTGGCCTATAATTAAGTGGGTCAGTTTTATCCTTTCCATGCTTAACAATGGGTAATATGACCGTTTGTTTCCACGAAAGAGGAACCTGTCCCTTCCGGATACATTCATTAAAGAATTGAATTAAGAGTAATGATCCAGAGTGCGGTAAATTTTTTAACATAGAGTATGAAACCTGATCAGGACCCACAGCAGAATCAGTTTTAGAAAAAAGAGTATTGTGATATTCATCAAATGATATGGGTTTCTCCGAATACTGCAGAGGACTGAAAAGTAATTCAAAGTCGCCAGAAATAGGTGAGAGAAATGTTAAAATTTCCTGAGCTACCTCCTGTGGTGGCAATTGAGATAAAAGAGACAATTTACTACCAGAAACCTTGTTAATTTTATTCCAAACATCTTTAAGGGAGTATTTCTATTTAGTTTGCTACAATAGGATCTAAAGCTTATTTTTCGCTTTAATTTTAGGAATTTTCTAGCTTTCGCTATGAATTTTTTAGCCTCAATATAGTTTTCAACACTAGGAGAATTTTTAAATGTATTAATAGCTGAAACTCTCTTTTGTATTATATGAGCACATGAATCATCCCACCATGGAATGTGATATTTGTTGTTATAAGAGGAGGTCCAAGGAATTGATGTGTCTGCCACTGATGATATATATTCGATAAAATTTTCATAGTCCTCAATTGGAAACGATGAGAAAATACACTCTAGTTTTTCATGGAAAGAAACCCAATCAGCCTTTTTGAAATTTCTTCTTTTAGAAACCTGATTAAAGTCCTGTGTTGGGATACCGACATAGCATAGAATGGGAAAATGATCACTAGATCCTGTATCTGGAATGGTGGTCCATCCACTAATTTTGGGTGCCACATCTATCGAAGCCAATGATAAGTCAACTATTGATTTGCTGCTACCAGGACGAACCAATCTTGTTGGAGAACCATCATTAAGAAAAATTAACTTAAGATCTTCTGCAGTTTGCAAAATATTTCTGCCATTAACACTATCTCTTGAGCTTCCCCATGCTCTATGATTACAATTTAAATCACCCATGATCAGTAGAGGTTTGTTAATTGAGTTGACCAAAGAAGACCAGCATTTTTTGGAAATGAGATTGTCCAAAGGACAATATATATTTAATATATTTAAATTATACTTGGGTAAAAAGGTGAGTTGAAATTGAACATCTGAATTAAAACCAGGATTGTTAATATGAATATCCCGAAAATCTATATTGTATTTGATAAGGGTAATTAAGCCCCCATATCCATCACCTCGATCCTTTCTGATAATGTGATACCCTCTGCATCTAATTGTATGTTGGTTAGAGAGCCAAGACTCACTAATGAGGACAATATCAGGGTTATAGTCTTTAATAAGGACTTTTAAGTTATCAACATTGGTATTATAAGATCTTATATTCCATTGTATAATAGTTAGTGGGGCGTGATGATTGAAAATATAAATTGTTAAAAACATGTATGTACCAGGTCAAGACGAGAGGGGAATTAGTATTCTGAGTCCTCAGACCCAGATACCTCCATCCCTCCTCGTTCCTGACTAGTACTTATAGCATTATGTGATACACTTTTGTTTTTATGATTACCAATCTCTACATTTAATCCACCATGATCCTTAGGAGAAGTATAATTTTTATTAATCAATTCACCAATAAATGTCATAACCAAATCCTTGTGATCTTGATTGAGCATTAATATAGCCTGATTTAAATCTCTTTGGGTCTGAGAATTATTTATAAACAAACTAGGAGATTCTTTGGGGGATCTCCCATTAGGATTGTTCAATACTTTAGAATGAGAACTTTGATCAAAGCCTATATTTAATGTTCTTTTCCTTTTTGATGGAGTAGATTTTGTAATCTGACTGTAGGAAGCAGAATTTGAAGACAGGGATGTAGCAACTGATCTCCTCTCTTGAATTGAAATACTATTTGCAGAGGATGAATTAGTTACAAGATTAGGAAAATCCTTAATGTTCAACTTTGGGCTAGATGTTTCCCTTGGAATGTTTTGGTTAGCTTCATAATATGATAAGTTGGCAAATGACATAAGTTCTTTAATACTCTTTTGTCTTTTTCTTTCTTTACATTCAGGATGTCTAGAATCATGATCTGCTGTTTTACAGAACATACAAAATCTACTGCACCGTACAAACGAGGGAGAATCATGATTTGTACCACATGTAACACATCTGTTTTTTCCCTTGCATTGAGAAAGAGAATGCCCATATAAAAGACAATTATGACATTGGAGAACTGGACTAACAAAGGGTATCACCTTCATAGGCAGACCATAAATTTCAATTTCTTTAGGGATATTCCTTCCAGAAAAAGTTAAACAAATAGTACCTGTAGGGATGAAAGTGGTTTCTGAATTATTTTGCATAACCCTTCTATTCATTCTTTTAACAGAGATAACTTTACAAAAGGGTAGATTAGTAGAAGTTGACGTTTTAATTTCCTCTTCTGACAAAGATTTAAAAACTCCCCTAACAATACCTTTACAAGAGATAAGATGAGTGGGAATGAAAACCTCATAACCTAATTCTTCCCAGTCCTTCCTAAGGATAAACGAATTGGCAGATTGTCTGTCCTTGAATACTACCCCAACTCTATTTTTTCCCTTTCTATCAAACTTAGAAATATCTTTCAGTTTTAAATTAAAGATAGTCTTAGCAATACTTAGGACATGATAGTTACCCACATTACTATTTTTACCCTGAACAAAGACCTCAAAGGGCCCCAAATCTGATTCAGAATATAAACTTTTTTCCTTAATGTTTACATTCTCTGTAGCATTCTTTTTAGGCAGATTTTGACTTATATTAGGGTCGGGATCTGGTGGCCGGTCGGGAGGAATTTTTTCCTCCATAATGGCGAACGTTAACAAAGTTTAAATCTACCAAAACGTTTAAATGTGGTTTGACTATATAGAAGATTAAGAAATGTGTAAAGGAATAGGATCACAAAGAAAATGTTAGTAGGGCTCTTACTTGTATTTTTCCACCTTCCACCATCAAACTTCAAAAAAAAACCAACCTGGAATAACAATTATCCAAGCTTTAATTTCTAATCCAAAATAAGCGCAAATTCGTAAAATATACTGTACTTAAATTATAAAAATGCGCAGAAAACTTTGAAATGCGTATTCAAACTTTGACAGTTCAACTGACAATCGTGTTCCTTAGTTCTCTGGTTTGTTGAGTTTATTCTTCTTATTGACAGTTGAGGGTTGAGGTTATGTTTACAAACTGTTTTTTTTTAAGTAATATTTCATTGTCAATTGTGTATTATTAAAATGAGTAAAAGTTTTGTTGCTTCAAGAAGTAAAAGTATTCTTCAGTTAGGACTATCACAAAGTATATTACATGAATCATGTACAAATAGTGAAGCATTATTGTAATTGAACAAGTAAACAAGATGTCAGTGTTAACAGTGTGAAGGTAACAAAAAGGTAGGATCAAATAAATAATGTTTTTTACTGTGATGTCAAATAATGATTTTTAAGGAATTGCAGCTTTATAACGATTATGAGATGGAGGTAGAAGTTATTTCTATATGGGCAGACAACAATGTGAATGAAAAAGAAATGTCAACTACCACTACAACTCTACTTGAAATGACAGAAACTTCTTTGGATCTGGAGCAGCTACAACAACTAATGAGTACTGCAAACCTTGATGAAATCATACCATATGAGAATACTATTATTTTGGAGTTCAAGGATGATTTAGATATTAGCCATGATGATAAATTGTTAGATGTTAATAGAATAGTTGGTACCAGTCTAAGTGAACCAACTTCTTTGCACAATAATAGCTTAAATCCATCTTTATTGCCAAAAGACAATAATAGCAATTGTGTTGAACCATTAGAAAGTATTACAACTGTTAGATGTGCAATGTAAGAGGAAGAAGAGAGAATTTACAGCTGTTGAACGTAGAAAGCTAAAATTAGAGAAAGACCAGAAATCTCATACCATTCAGCCTCCTTGTAATAAATGTAAATTTAAGTGTGCAATGAAAATTATTGAAAAACAACGAAAGATTATCAATCAGTCTTTTTGGAATAATGAAGATTTAGAAGAACGGAGGAGCTTTATTTTTAATCAATGTGAAAGATGTGATGTTAAAAAGCGAACTACTAACAGTGGAAAGATTAGTAGAAACAAAACAGTAACATACTTTTTAACACATTCAAATGGTCAACAGGAAAAAGTTTGCAAAACATTTTTTCTAACCACCTTAGGTTTTAACAAAAAAAAAATATGATAAATTTCTGACCACAATATTTTCTATAGATAAGGATGCAATAACACCCAAAAAGAGCATTAGAGGCAGACAACCGTCAGTGAATAAGGGTCCTCACCAAGCTATAGTCGATCATATTGAGACTTTCCATCCTGAAGTACCACACTACAGAAGAGAACATGCTGGAATGGAAAGGAAAGACCAATTACTTCAAGTGCTACAAAATATTATTCCAGAAAATAGAAACATATTCTGGGAGAGACTACCTACATGTTGAAGACCATTTTTTGAGAATTTTATATTTTTGTAATGTTTTAGACCTGTAGCCTTAACTAGCTAATAAAATCTTGTTAAAAAAAGTGTAGTTACTGCTTTTGTTAATTTTACATTGCTAAGGAAAAGAGTAGTAACTTGTACATACTGCCTTTTTGCTTGGCATTTATTAGTTCAAAAAATAAGTAAGTGATATTTTTTATTAAAAACTGATTTACTATGGTGATTCTATTTTTTTAAAGCAAAGCTAGTATCACATATGACAATACAACAAAAGTATATAAGGAAAATAATCCATTTTTAAGTATAATAATCCAATTTGAAACTTTACTTCCATTTGTCTTAAAACAGATGTTTTGTAGATACTGCCCTTTTTCTTAGCAGGGCAGTATATAATATATATATAATATATATATATATATATATATATATATATATATTATATATATATATATAATATAAAATGTCCAATTCTGGATGACATGGGCTGGATCACAATAAAGTGCATTTTTATGCATTCTCAGAAGGCACATCATTCATAAAAATTATAAAAAAATATGGTTGACACTAACAAATATAGAAAGAAGAATAAATTTTTTGTAGTCTCAGACTAATAATACTTTTGTTTCTATGGATTTATTTCAAAGGTAGAGTTACTTTTTTTTAATCCAATATCAATTTAAACAAAATAAGAAGAGATAGTTAATCTAACCTATTTATCAAAAAAGCATTAATGATACTGTCTCCTATCATCTTTAATTACAAAAAAACCAAAAAGTATAAGCAATAGTTAGAAAGATCCATTACTTTTATCAATTTTCATAAATTATTTCTCAGGTTACAGTAAGTAAATATCCTTTTTAAAAATATGTTTATGTATGGAAACCATGTCAACTAAATTTTGAAATGTACCTATCTATTCAAAGTAAATACCTAACTAAAAAAAATTCATATATCAATGCATCATAAGTAAAATAGAAATGAAAATTGAAAATTTGAAGTTTTTCTTGGGCTATTGGTTTAACAAAATTTATATTTTTATAGTTTGAGGATCACGTTTTAAGGACTAAATTTATGTATTATGGATGCTTTTAAATGGGTACATTTATTTATTAACTTTCAACATTATGCTTTTAATAAGATTATGGTTAAAGACTAAAATTATGTTTATGTCCGTTTATAAATCCGGCTTTATTGTACTTAATGAAAGCTTGGCACTTTGCAATATACTTCACAAGTAGATTTAAGTACCTATGTGGGATGGCTGTGGTGGAATGGAACAGAAAAACTTGTGATGTCTGAATTGATCATAATAGCCAAGAAAACAAAAACATTCGAAATATTTTTATGTGTATATCTTTATTAAACTAATTGTACGAGCTCAGTTATTTGTTTTAGATCAAAGCCAGTGCTGATGGATAAAAAATGTACGAGATGGACATGCGAACTAATAAGAATAATTCCAAATAAAAAACAATTTACCAAACTTGTTAAATTGTTAAACAATTGAATGTATGTTGAGAAATATTGCATAAAACTTACCAAAGTTTACGAATGTCCATCGCTTTTATTTCGGTTTCTTTAATAAATTTTATTCCTCTCGTTCCAGCAATCCAAGCTTTAGAAAACTGGGCCTTGTGCTGGGAATTTAATAATATAATATCGTAAAACATGATTAATCACTAGATATTACTGACACATTCACTATTCAACGAAGAATTTATTAATAATTTGTTAAGTAGCTAAAAACGAAAACGTAGAAATTTGCTGTACATTTACTAAATTCGCTAACGTAATAATTATGGCGGGATCAAATTTAAAAACAAAAACGAATCGCCTAATTGTCATTGAAAGTCAGCCAATATTCTTTTAGCGAATACATGTGCAGACAGTATTTAAAATATTATAATAATATTATGTAATCTGAACTTTTTACTTGTTTATAGTTTTTACTTCGGTACATACTTGAACTGAAATATAATAAAAAATTATTAGAGCTATCTTGTATACAAAATATTACAATACCAAATAAAAAATAGAATTTAGATTTAATACGCAGCCTTGAGCTATGCCACCATCAATACACTTACATATTAGATGAGGTTTTATTTTTAATTTACTATGTAAAAGTAAAATTTTATTTTAATTACTCTCAAGTGTTAAGTAAGATATATATACAAATGTAAATTTAATTCTCTTCTTCTTCAGATGCAAATCCACTAATGGATGTTATAGATCACGTTTTCCATTAATTCTCTATTTCTTGCAATATGTATCAGAGATTGTATGTCGTTAATCCCTGTCCATTGCCTTATGTTTCGGAGCCAGGACATTTTCTTGCGTCCCATTCCTCTCTTGCCTTCAATTTTGCCCTCGATTATAAGTTGGAGGAACTGGTATTTTTCATTTCGCATGATGTGACCTAGATACGCCGTTTTCCTTTTCTTGATGGTTTCGAAAAGTTGGCGTTCTTGGTTTATTCTTTTAAGGACATCTATATTTGTGATTTTCGCTGTCCATGGTATTTTTAGGATACGGCGATAAAGCCACATTTCGAAAGCTTCTAATCTGTTTATATCCCTCGTTTTGAGTGTCCAGCCCTCTACGCCATATAGCAGCACTGACCATAATTTAATTCTACCACGGTGCAAAAAACTGTAATATTACTTGTTGTTTATTGTTTTCTTAACATCTTGTTATTAGTTAAGTCTTTGAATTATGGCATCGATCAATTACAGCATTCAATTTTAACGATTATTCCTTGACAAAGGTAAGGTATAAATGAGATATAAATGGTTTTCATTCTTGTGAACGTTAAGTTTGCTTTGAATTTATTTTATAATTCTTTACAATAGTCCTATTGTTTATTCTCGAAAACTGCTTAGTCGTTTCAAAAACAAACCATAAAAATAGACCATTATTAATATCTACATAAAGTTACATTTTTGTTTTCATTTGCATAATAATAATTAAAATAGAAAGGAAAGATATATATTAGACATATATTAGTATTATTAGTAGATATGGCATTAATGATTCTTTAAGTCTAATTATAATACCTATTTTATTCCATTTTTTTTAATATGAAAAAATAAGTTACAATTAGGCACCTATGTAGTTTTGTAAGTGATTGACAATGAGAAACTAAAGACATCTTGAAGATTTATTTAGAAATCTATATAATAAAACATCAGAGAATTTAGGACACAAATTTTTATTTATTGTTACATTATTGCATGTTTACCATCTACTCTATAGGTACACAGAGTAATAAGTAAATAGTCTGTAAGTAAATTAATGTGAGTTAGGTACCGCCCAGTGACGGTTCTCTAAGTATTATTGCGGTAGGTCTTCTGGCCATTTTTGAGGTGGTCAAAGAATTCAAATACCTAGGAGCAACAATTACCAGTGAAAACACAGGAGAACGGGAGGTTGAAATACGAATATTGGCGGGGAATAAATCATTCTTTGCCATTCAACATCTAATGAGGTCAAAGCTTCTCTCAAGGCGTGCCAAAATCCAAATGTACATCGGACATCGAGAAAGAAAGAAATCAATAAGCTATTAGTATGGGGGAACGCAAAATCCTGCGAATTATATATGGTCCTTGCAGGGACAGCGTGACAAATGAATGGAGGAGCAGATACAACAATGAAATAGAGACTCTCTTCGGGAAAGGAAACATCGTAAGATACATAAAAGCCAATAGATTAAGATGGGCAGGCCACGTGGTACGGAGTGATGACGACAGACTGATTAGCAATGTGTTTTGGGAAAGACCAGATGGTAAAAGATCGACAGGAAGGCCTAGAAAAAGGTGGAAAGACGCAGTCAGGGAAGACCTGGAGAAGATGGAAGTAAGGCCATGGGAAATAATAGCACAGGATCGGAATCAATGGAAGGCAATAGTAAACGCGGCAAAAACTCACGAAGAGTTGTAAAAGCCAATGATGATGATGATTCTGGCCATACCTTCTTCAACCTTCTTTCGGCAAGTGGTTGGACGAATAAATTATTAATCAATTCGTTATTGTGATCAGTGGTGCGATTTTTATATTTTATTGAGTGATTCTTTATTATGTCCTTAAGTAATGAGATGTCCAGATCATTGTGAAGTGTTTGGTTAGATACATACCATGGAGCTTTACTTATCATACGGAGTATTTTGGATTGGAATGTTTGAAGTATCTTCGTATTTGAAGGTTTACTACAGCCCCATAGTTCTATTCCATATGCCCAAACTGGTATAAGTATAGCTTTGTACAGAAGCAGTTTATTTTCAAGAGATAACTGAGACCTTTTGTTAAATAGCCAGTTCATATTTTTTAGTTTAAGATCTAGTTGTTTCCGTTTAGTTTTAATGTGCGTTGTCCATGTAAGTTTTTCATCCAGGTGCAATCCCAAGTATTTGACAACTGGTTTTATAGGAATGGGAGTATTATTAATATAAACTTGTGGACATGTAGATTTTCTTGTTGTAAAAGTAATTTGTACTGATTTGCTAGCATTAACACTGATCTTCCATCGCTTAAGCCAGTTTTGTAATTGATCTAAATGATTTTGTACTTTTTGTGATGCTACATTAGGGTCGATATCCACTGCCAAGATTCCCGTGTCATCGGCAAATGTAGCTAAGAAGGTATCATTGCTGTTGAACGTCTGCTGTAAATATCAGATACAGAAATGGGCCCAAAACGCTACCCTGAGGTACGCCAGATTGTATGATGTGGTAATTTGAGTAGCTGTCTTCAATTTTGACTTGGAAGTAACGGTCAGTAAGATATGATTTTAGTATAAAGTATAGTTGGTCTGTTAGGTGTAATTTCAGTTTGTAGAGGAGACCTTTATGCCATACTCTATCAAATGCCTGTTGTATATCTAGAAACACTCCAGCGCAAAACTTTTTCTCTTCGAGAGTTGTTTTAATTATATTTACTATTCTGTGGCATTGTTGGATGGTTGAGTGTTCACGTCTAAATCCGAATTGGTGTTGTGGTATAATTTCGTTTATGGGAACAACTTGCTCGATTTTATGTAATAGTAGCCTTTCTAATACTTTCGACATTATTGGGAGTAGGCTTATAGGGCGATATGAATTTGCTTGCGTTGCGGGCTTACCAGGTTTCGGAATCATAGTAACTTGAGCAAATTTCCATTGTATTGGAAAGTATCGAAGACGTAGTATGCTGTTGTATATTATTGTTAATAACACCACTGCTTTTCTCGGTAGCTTCTGAAGTAATTCTCCTGTTATCAAATCATAGCCAGGAGCTTTCTTAGGATTTAGCATTTTTATTTGTTGTCGAACCTCTGTCGGAGTAAATGTTGTCAGAGGAAAGAGATAGTTGACATGGAGTTTCGAGGTACATTCTTATATCATCATCTTCATCGTTATTAGTATCTGGTGCTGCGAATACAGTTGCAAGATGCTCTGCGAATACTGTTGTTTTTTCTGCGTTTGTGCGGGCCTAGGTCATATCTGTTTTTCTTAAAGGTGAATTTGTTATTGTCAGTCGTTTAAATTTTTTTGTAGCTTTCCATATAGAGTGGTCTACATGTGAGAGGTTCGAAACATAAAACTGGAAAGAGTCGTTTTTTTCTTCATGTAATGCTCTATTTAGTCTATGACTTATACTGTTAAGGTACTTTTTATTTAGTGGATTTCTCGTTTGTTGCCATATGTGTCAAGCTCTTCTTTTTTCTGCTACAAGTTCTCTTATATGGAGGGGATATTATGGTTTTCTTGCACACTTCTTTGGCGCTGTGGTGTTGCTTCCCATCCTGTTGTTTGTAAAACTGTTCTTAAATAGTTAACTGCTTTTTCTACATCTTGGTTTTCTTGTATCCTAATATCTAGTCTAATCTTTGTATTTACAGAATTTTGGAAAATATCCCAGTTTGCTTCTTTAGTTGTGAGTTTGGGTGGTGGTGTTCTCCATATTATGTGTATACTTAAAGTTATTATTATTGTACTGTGATCTGATGTTAATCGAAGTTTGACTCTATTGCACTATGGATGTCAGATATCTCTTTTGTTATAGCAAAATCTACCAAATGTGGAATTTTTAATGTCTATATTATACATTTTAAAAAACGGTGATATCTCTAGTATATGGTTTGAAATGCCATTAGCATTCCAATTCCACGAAGCAATTCGTAGTGACTTGAAAGCTATTTTGTTATTTTGTTAATGACTGTAGTTAACATGGTTAAAATCATGCTATTTTGGTTTAAGAGTTGAAAGAACGTATTCTTGAATTAGTTTAGGAAATTTGATAGTTTATCTGCTAATTCATTGATTGTTGTTATTTTTGTTATCTGCATTTGTTTCCAATGGCAGCATCTCTATAACTGATTCTGTTGAAATTAGGAGCATGATGTTGGGTAGGTATATTTACATTGGGATTGTTGACAGGATTTTGAGTGGTGATTTGCTTTGATTTGTCATGGTATCTGACATTTAGTAGTACGTTTTAGTGTAACCATATTCTTGACATCGTATACATTGTGATATATTTCTTTTAATTCTCGGTGGCTCTACCCTTATTTTACAATATTGTATATACTGCAGTTCAAATATTTCTTTTTTGTTCGTTTGAGACTCAAAGTCCACAAAAAAACGGGTGTGGCAGTCCAGGGGGGCTGCCGGTAGAAGTTATACTTCTATACACGCGTTCGCCGTTACAAATTTATATAGGAGTCAATCTGCACAACAGTACATATGTAATGCTATAGGTAAGAGAGAGTAGAAAGAGAAAAATAATTACTTATATAGGTATATGGTGTATCGTTTGCTGTATATAAACATTTCGCACTTTCAATGGAAGCACTTAATCAATCCAAAGTTTTCATTATGGTAAAAAAAAGTCACAATCGATCTTTCTGTTAATAAATTTTAAAACTCAATTAGTTCTTTCTATTGTCTAATTAATGGTGTACAGTAACATGATTTTTTTAAATAATAGGAGGTTTTAAACCAAATTGTTTATTATGCCGTCATGCAAATTTGGTTTTATGGTGGTGTTACATTAAAATTTTGTACAATTTTTGTTTTAAGTTTTACACAAGAGAACTTTAATTTGATTCAAAAACACTTACGTTAATAACTAAATAAACTAATCATTTACTAACGAACCAAGGTTATTAAATTAACTTATTTGCTGGTTAATTAGAACTAATTGGAGAAACGGAATTAAGGTATAATGATTATAATATTTACAATGTTATCACTCACTCCTTAAATTAAGGTAAAAATTTTGATAAGGTTTCTCAATCAGATTCTTATTGCACAAAGTGACAAAGCCTTCCTTTTTTTTTTCGTGAAATTTTCAGTTCTTCTTGGTAGGCCTGTTTTAGAAGAAGTGTTTTAGGACGACCAACACAAGCACCGCGTTTTTTTTGTGGATTGTTAACAATAATTAGTTCCTTATATGACACTTCAGAACTATAATCATATTTATAATAAATTGTTTTTGTATCGTTGTTCTCACTAGCTGCTTTGACTTGCAATATTTTAATATCGGTCCACTTTACTTTGTTCTTCTCCTTGTCTAGTACGAAATTATTTCGACATCAGCGCTCAATTTTTGTAGGTCGTATATTTCGGTTCTGTCCATTTCCTTCACCTTATAAGGCTTTCCTTCCTTTTAAGCTCCTTGAATAATTGGTATCCATTGTGCAGGAATAAATATTGGACCTCCTTTTAAAATCCTTTTTTTCTCTTTTTCTATGCACGAATGCATCGAGTCACCTTCATTCTGTGTGTGTCCAGTTATGAAAAATTTGTGCGTTATGCTGGACACACCAAGAATGTAAACGGCATAGAGATACAAGGAGGCAATATATTTGTTTTTATTTTGTCCTGCACAGTTATCAGAATAAAACGTAACATGTTTCCCTATGCAGTACGACTTTAAAAATTGGAGGACACAACTTCCGATTTCATTCGCTCCGCGTTTTGCGACATTTTCCGACCAAATGTAGCAAAACCCTTCCTTGCTCACAATATTAAATATTGTCAAGTTGTAGGTAGCCAATTTACTTTTATAGTAAAAATCTGACACCTCAGATGCCGGTGTAGAAAGAACCGCTTGTAAATCATAAACGGCTACAATTCTATCTTCACTATTTTCCGCCTCTTTAATATCTTTTTCTTTCTCTTCTCACGACAAATCTTTCAGTTTCGTATGTAATGAATATTCTTCTTGCAATTCTTGTTTCTCTTCCGATGAGGAATTTTTGTATTTAGCGCACGTGCTGCACTGGTCTTTCTTTGGTTGGTGCCACCCAATGTTATATTCATAATTAAAAATTTGTTCATAAATGCAGCTTTTAACAAACTCCTTGCCAGCTTCTTCACATTCTCTCTTGTAATCACGGTATAACGTTGCAAGGGTTAGACTTCCTTCAATAAACTGTCTTTCTGTCTGTTTTCTTAAATAGTGGGACTCCACTGTGGGTATCGATTCAATGTGCTTCCTAACCCCATCTTTTAAGACCGGATCTAACTTTTTGTGGTTCTTGTGTTTTCCACGTTGATCAGTCATAGCAATGTTTTTATCGTCCCTTTTTTGAAATGTCGTGCGTATCATCGTGTCACCCACATCTAGAGTTGCCATAAAGAATTTCTTGCAAACTCGAATCTTTTGACTTTCAGTAGGTAGGTAGAATCCTTGATTTTGTTTTCTCTGACTACCTTCTCTAACATAACGGTATTTGGAACAATTATTTCGGTGTTAGAACAAATAAATTGTCTTTGTCTCGTGTTGTCTCCCAAGGCCCAAAAGGACGTTAAAATATTTTGTCGTTGCACCACATTTATTATATTGTTGCACTCAAATTTACACTTTTCTCTACAGGGTACTCTCAAAGCTTTTCCACGAACATTCTTATTTTACTTAGTCACATAGGCTTCCCTAAACGTTTTTGTGCTTTTCTAATATTACGTGCCCATTCTCCTGGGTTCCGTTTTTGCTATCTTGACTTTCCATTTTTTTTTTTCCATGTTTTCATTAGCTGGTTCATTTTCAATATTGTTTGTTGAAGAGGTAGGTATTAGGTCTATACCAACAGGATGGCTATCATTTTCTACAATTAATACTGGAAGATTTTCATCTGAGTCAGAACTATCTACATTATTCTCTGGATTGTATTATTCTGATGATTCATTACTGCTATTTGATATAATATCTGATCTATGCATTTTATTATTATCTTCATATTTTTCATTGCCAATGTTTGACCCAAGTGTAATCTGAACATTGTCACCTTCATGTAAAGAAGATGCCATGTTATCATCACAAATAGAATATTGTACCATTTGGGGCTCAAAAGAGTTACTTTCGATAATGTTGTTTTCACTGAAATGCATTTCGTTGGGAACTTCAATGATAACTCCTTCGTCCTGGTGGGCAGGATTGTTTTCTGCAGCAAAGATCATGGACGCAGACATGATAATATCAGTAATATCAATATCATTAGAACCCAATAAAAGCTTGGGAGCTATGGGAGTAGCAGTAGTAATACCATTGTGAGCTATTGGATCGTCATCAATAATTATTGTATTATTTTGGGGGACATTATAAGTAGGAGAACTTGGTGGTGAATGAACCTGAAACCAATATATCTAATATTATCATTCTGTAAAATAATAAATTAAGATAACTGGTAAGGTAGTACAATATTGAGTAAATACATAATATGAATTAAGTGAGGTTAAAAATGTGGCGGGCAATTTCAATCGCGTATTGTTATACATACATTGCGCTTTCACCAGCTAATTTTTCTTTGCCCTTTATAAGCTGGACCATTGACTTCCTCGACCACTCATTTTAAATATTAATCCTTGTTTATCACTGAAAACAGCTACCACGCGAGTGCAACACCAAATGCACACAACGTAATACAACCATTTTATACAAACTAACCTCACATTTTTGTATACTCAGTTCGCTATTCCCAGTCCGAACTGTCTAGTGAATTTAGTAAAAGTGGCTGGAAATTACTATACAACCAAGCATACGAACTCATAGCCAATAGTAAACAAACTAATAGTAAATAAAATAGAACTTTGCGAATTACGACAATCAATATTTATTTATCTGCACCATTATAATAAGTAGTTATTGTTAATATAACTAATACATTGTTGCGTTTCACTACTATATTTTTCTAGCAAGATCTGCAATAGTAGGATACTTGAGCTATAAATACTGAGAAGTAGGAATTGTTGTGTTGTAGGTTTCCGACAATGAATCTGTCAAAATATGTCCGAGCTAAGCGAATGAAGTTTATTATGGCAGTTTAACGGCAGTACGATGCGAAATTTTAGATTACAATTTCATACTCAAAACCGACATATTTCGTTTTGCGTTAGTTTTACACTTATCTAAAACAAACGTTATTATAATGTAAAACTAACACATTTTGCCTTATGTTGATATAGCATTATGAAAGGATGTAAAATAAACTGGCAACAACAATGAACAAGCACCATAGTCTGATGTTATGTTGGTTTACCACTAGTAAAAAATATTACTAATATCAGCATTTTTAATGCAAAACTACCATGAAAATTTATGTGTTGCTTTTTCATTGACAAATTCAGACAATTTTTAAAATGTAATCCCAACATATCCGCACTTTTCTATGTAATGCATATAATTCACGAGATGTTGTGGTTTTCCATTGGAAAGATTACAACTTTTGCAGTTCAGTCAGCATAATAACTAAAAATTGTTTTTTTCTGACTTATGTTAGTCTTTCATTGACAGTGCGATTTGACCTGTAATAGGAGTATAGTAAATGAAGGATTGTATCAATATTTTAACTAAAATATATATTTTTATTTTCATATATGTATAAAAGGAGTTGAATGCAAAAACATTTTTTTACACATACTCTACATTAAAATTCATTGTTTATTTTGTTATTATTATAAAAATTACAATACAATAAATACAATGCAACATAATTCAATATAATATACATATAATTAAAATGCAATATTCATAAGTATTTAAAACTGCCAATATACATAACTTACTTTACGAAGATAAAAATAAAAAACCAACAACTCGGATTATGTTGTAAATTTTCATTTTATTTTAAAATTTAGCATTTTTGCATATATTACATATATTTAATAAGATTAACGTGGGGTTTTTAAATATTTCAAAAACAAAAAAGAAAAATTCATATTGGGATTCGAACTCACAAACACCAGCGTATGAACCAAACACGTAAAATATTAGCCAATTAGACATTACACTAACGGATTTCAAAATTGACAGTTCTCGGTCAAACAGTGATTATTTTGAAATTTAAAAGCCTAAAATAATTATAAACGTTTAATAAATAATACAAAACATATCACATAAATAATAATATTAATACATATTATATTACATATATAATATTATATATATATATATATATATATATATATATATATATATATATATATATATATTATAGTATAATATTAAATATATATACAAAAGGAAAATTTTTATTTTCGAGAGAGGAAGAGAGAAAAATATATCTTCTGTCTCTCTCTTACTCATTATCTTACATATGTAATGTTTTCACAGATTCACTCTCATGCAAATTTCCAACGCCGACCGTGCGTATAGAAGTATAACTTCAAAAATATTGGTAATGATTCACCGCTCAATCTGTGTCTTACATTTGTAACGTTCCTTACCTTATGGTCCTTTTTCTGGATTTCCGCTTTTATTTCATCTGTCGGAAAGGAGTGATGTAGATCTTGAATAACTGCTCTGTATGCTCTGTCTTCCTTAGGTTGGTATGTATGGTGGACGATTTTTTCCTCTCGTACGTGATGTATTAGTTTTCTGTAGGATTCAGGTGTCCTTGGTAAAATTTTTATTGTGTTGTTTGTTAAGGCTTTAGTAAAGCAAGATTCTATTTCTACTGCTTGGGATAAATTATCTATCATTTTACTATAGTAATTCACGCCATATATAAAAATTAGAGAGGGTTTTGAGATTGGTGTATTTTTATTCGTATCATTTACGGAGTTTTCCTGTGGAAGTGGCTGAAACCTATTTGAGAGTGTAATTGAAGCTTCTTCTTATTTTGAATTTTGACGTTTAAGCCTTTTTGTTTCTGATCTTATTATTTGCCATGGGTGTTTATTATTTTGAGAGTCTTCATGTTCTTCATCTTACATCGAATCATATTCATTCTGTGTTTCTGGATTGTTTTTTAAGTTTAAGTTAGCATGAGAGTTTGATGTAGAATAAGAAAAGTTGGTTTGCTGGGCAACTATTGGCTGTACCTGATATCGTTGTTAATAATTATAAAAATCATTTGGTTGATTGTTGGTTGATTTGAGCACAATGGTCGATCTTGAGTATTTATTTCACTTACCTGGTAATACGGATGTATTAGGTTTGTAGGGTTGTTCTATATTACAGTTGGAAACTGCACTGTAGGGTACTGAAAATTACTTGATCCTGGTCCGCTCCCTGTTGGAAACCATGGACGTATAAACACAGATGGACTCAGTTATTTACATAAAATTGTGTAGTCAAAATTATTTGAATGGGTCACATTCTCAGCACCTTCAACTGTTGTCACGTTTTGTTTTAAAATTTCTTATTCGCGAGTCGCTGAAAATATTACTCCGTATTTTATACTCTACAGGTGCTATCAAACCAAAATAATAATTTATTGATTAGATTAATATATTTAATTGTAATCAAAATATCAAGTGTGCACATAGTGTGCATTATCATTTAATAATAGCGTATAATAGATATCAATCAATTATTTTATATGTAGAAGCACTGAAAACTATTTATAAATGGTACCGGTTGTTTACATTTCTCTGTCTTATGGATCTACGTCAAACTTCAAATGCTGTTCCATGTTTGTTTACTTTTTACACTAGATGAGAAAAAGTTATTTTTCGATATTTTGGCTGTATTTTGAGTGATATTTATGAAAAGTGAAATAAAATAAACGAAATATTTACATTCCGATCTCTCATTTCATTTGTAAGTACATACAATTTACATTATTTAAGATGAGGAAATGAGGAAGCGTGTTTGTTTACATTTTAATAGGCGTACCATTGGGTTTATTCATGTTCATTAATGCATTGAATAATTGAGTTCATGAAATTAGTAGACATTTTTAAATTGTAAGTAGACGTAATCTGATTAAAAAAGATCTGTTTAGTACCTTTTTAATTTAATATTTCTCATGGATACAAATAAATTAGTGAAATGAATAAAACTCATTTATTTTTCTATGTAGGTTTCCAAATAATATTGACGATCGAACTATTTGGGTAGCAAATTTAGGAGAAAACATAAAGATTTTTTATTGTAGCATTATTTTGATACCTATTAAAAAATTAACTTGAATTCAACTATATTTAATTGTATTAATTTTAAGCAAATAAAATTGCATTTTAATTTTTCTATAAAGACGTGATTTGTTAATAGTTAAACTCTCGTTTTTTTTTTAATTCTTTGAACGTATTTTTATACATTATTACTACTTCCAATTTTTAAAATCTGAATAATTACCCGCGAGTAAAAATTCAAGCACGCTTATGCTCATTGCGGAAGCATCACATTCTATCGAAGCTTCAAAACATTGTGTGTTAAAGGTATCTTATTGCTGTGTCCATCTATGTTTATACGTCCATGTTGGAAACATTTTCACTTCACTTAGAGCTCACTTTTATTTCACATTGACTGGATAAATGAAAATATATTTATTTACCTATAATCAATTTAAAGATACCAAATCTCGAGAAGATTAATAATTAGTTAGCACAATAGCATATCTTCAGCAAACCGCCAAAAATTAATATTTTTCCAATTCACATTAAGTTTGACAGTTTTTTTTTGACAATAAGGTACAAATTCTGAAGCTGAAATAAAATAATTTAATATATCTATATCTAAGATAAATATGTTTATATTGGATTAAGCCACAATTGATTGTAATGAAAATTACATTTTTATCTAACTAATGTTTGAAGTTTAGATTTCCACTCCAGAAATTCTTTTCGGGATCCGGAAGTTTTCTATGGATGTTTTTGTAGTTGAAAATTCAAAGCTAGTATTTCGAGATTATGTTTCCAGTTTATTTATAAGCTGTGTAAAGGCGTTGTCATATTGTCTATATTATTTCGTTTGTATATACCACTAATTCGTCAGCATAAATCCGTGCTTTGAAAGGTTTTTCAAAATACCATTTATGATATATCGAAAACATACGCTACGAGGAAGAGTGTTAAGCTAATAACAGATCATTGAGCTACTCCATTTGTTAAGTAGTCACTTTTCGAGCAATAATTCGAAAGTCCTACCCGAAAAGTTCTATTGGTTAAAAAATTGTTGATGAACAATAAACAGTTTTCCCAGATATTCCACTCATATTTTTTAGAATGATGTACTTCCAATATATCGCTTTTCGAGTTCCAGAAAGTTATCAGCTGTTGATCGATTGTGTCTAAATCCATTTTACTCAGTAGTCAGTAATCTTTTTTTTTCCAAGATTCACTTCTTCTTTCAGTACCCCCTCCGATTATCGATCGTTGACGATCATATTGGCAATAATAACTGGCGGCAGCTCGAAATAGATTAAAAGATATCGGTTGATATCACTCTCAGATATTTTGAAGCCAGGATGTTCTTCTTCGACCTGATTTCTTCTTCTGGCAATCTTGCCCTGTATTATGAGGTGTAGAAGGTTAGACCTCTCTGGATATCTCATTACAAACCGAGTAACTTTCGAATGTTTATTGTTTTCGTTATTTTTGGGCTCTTTTTCTCAATGGATCTCGGTGTAAAACTATTTTATTTCTTATTCGATCAACCCAAGTTATCCGTATTATTCATCAGTAGATCCACATCTAAAAGCCCTCTAATTTTTTTATTTGTGTCTCTGTAAGCGTCCAGCTCTCCATGCTATACAGCAATGTGGAGAATATGTAGCAGCATATTAATCTGATTTTGAAGTTTAATGTAATATCTCTATTATTGAAAATTTTTTATAGAAGGCAGCTCTGGCTTTTTTAATGTGTCTTCTTATTTTTTTGTTTATATTCCTGTTGTAGTTAACGTTGGCGCCTAAATGGGTGATATTTGAGGCTCTTTCCAACTTTACTCCATACGCTGTGATGTTCATTGGTTGTAAGTCTGTTTTGTTAACAACCATTTTTACAACCAAGTTTTATCACATTGTTCGGACGCCTTGTTTATAAGTCATTGCAACTCTTTTTCTTTGGAAGCAATCAGTACTGTGTATCTGAGATTGTTGACATTAATTCCGTTGATTTGAATACCTGCCTCTTCATCTAAGACTTCTTTGAAGATAAGTTCGGAGTAGAAATTAAAAACTAGAGACGATAAAATACACCCTTGCCTCACTTCACTCGTTCACTGATTAATGTCTACATCAGTCTATTATTAGCGATTTTTTTAATAAGTTTGCACATGGAACAAGTAATTGAGATTGACCTGTATAATTCCACAGTAACTATATTGTTTTTAAAAGACAAAAAATCACGACGTAGAAATTAGTCCGTATTAAAGGAAATCGCTGTTGCATCCATATGAAATTAAAAATTATCAGTAAATGATATTTGTCTGATTTCGGAAGATGTTTTAGAAATATTGTTAAAATATCATCGGGTCCAAGACAAGAATCTTAAAGGTTTGAAGGTGCTGTATTAAGTTCTTGAAATTTAATTTATTATTTTTATTTATAATTGCTACATTAGGAATTTTATTTTTTCAATAATATTTTAATTTGTACTTTTAAGTGTTTGATAAAGTCCTCTGTGGAGTGCCAGAATTTCTTGGAGCTAGATATGTTGTTTATTTCCCATATAAACTTTTGTTATAAATTAATTTTAACTTACGTTATAGTAATTGCGTCTTTTGCCTTTAATTTTTAAAATTAATTCTATTTTGCAGTGTCATATGCTTTTTATAATTATTATAAGCAGATTTACTGTTTTTTATGACTCTTCGTATTCATTAAACCACCACGGTACTGTTTAAAATTATGTCATTTATTGCTTTAATCACCTTTAATCGTTTCGTCAATCAATCATTGGTTATTTGGGTCCTGGATATACGACTATCGATATATTGAGAAAATTATTCTCCATCTGTATTGCCTGTTTTCTATTTTGAAGTAAATTCTTGATGTTTCTGCATATAGTTGAGATTCGTAATAACTATGGGAAAGTAATCATTTTCATATGTATGAGGCAATACTTTCCAGGTTCAATTCACCTGTCGATATATTAAATCTGGTTTTCTGCATCCAAATTAGGAATTCGAAAGTAAATTATTTTTCTGTTTAAGTTTACTACTACTAGTCTAGTCTACTTAAGTCTAGTACTATAACTATTATTTAAATCTGTATTTTATCATATAGTTCAAATGTTAAAATATACAAATCTGGATCTTTGCCAGCTTTCAAAATGGGAATAAGAATAACCTATTTCACTTTATATATTATTGAGTTAAATAGTACATCGTTGAAAATATTTAATAAGAGACCTTAAAAAAAAATAAAAAGAGGAGTACCCCTTCCTCGAAGAGGCACTAAGCCTAAACAAGATTAAAACTCTGGAGCGAGAGACCTTTAGTCATTTTCACAGGACATAGGAGCTTAGACTATTTGATTTTCCAGCCCCCCCTCTATAAGGACGATAAAGACGAAAAAAAAGACTATTTGATTTACGTTTAGAGGATAATTTAATTCGATCGAGAAAAAGATTGTAATAATGATGAAATGGGAATCAACAAGAGGATTAGAGATACATACAATAAATTTAAGTATCTATCTATCCAATGTAAATCTTCACCAATTCCATTCTCCGTCCATCCAATGGCTCTACAGCCCTGGCCTCCCTCATCAAACCTCTCCATCCGTTACGGTCTGTAGCCATTCTCTTCCACGATTGACTGCCAAAAATATTTTTTACGTCTTCACCCACATCTTCCTCTTATCGCTTTTTCGTTCTTTTAATAGTCAACTTGGCTTCTCAGTACATGCGCTTAGCCACCAAAAGATGCACCCTGAAGCTGGATATATGGTTCATCTCTCAATGTATAAACAACCAGGTCTTCCCCACATTTTGTAAAATTAAAACACCAGGAAATGTTCCTATTAATTTGAAGAACAACTTTCAACAAAAAATCTTGAAGAAGGAGATTTGTAACCATTATGGAAAGCTAAATTACATAGATTGTAAACTCAAGGTAACATATGACTCTTTACTTGATTTCATGGGCTATGACAATTTAAATAATTTTTTGAATGATGTTCAGGACAGATTGGACAATGTAACTTCCACCAAATTCAATAAACTTAAATCTAAATTAAATAATCTCATTAAAAATAAATCTAAATCAACAAATAATAACAGTAACAACAACAGTAAATTCTCTAATTTCAATTTTCATCCAAGATTAAAAAATCTCTCGTCAGTTACCTTTAACAATAACGAACTTCAGTTACTAAATCTAGGTCTCAAATACTCCATTCCTCGCATGGTCTCCGAAAAAGACCTTCAGAGTCTCTCCATTGAGCTAGATATTATCATTCAAAACCTTACAGTCCCTTTAAATCAAAAAACCTCTATCAGAAACTCTTGCTTCAATACCATAAACAAATTCAAAAACAAAAATTCTCCCAATTCTTCTACTATACTTAATATCAACACACCCTCATCTTCTAATTTTCCCTCCAACATTCAAAATTTTCACTCTACACCTAATTTTCACAATCTTTCTCAAAACAAACGTAATGATCATCTCAAAACTCTCAAATCAATCAAGAATAAAATCAAATCCCATAACTTAATCATCAGTAAAGCTGATAAAGGTAACTGCCTGGTGATCCTAGATCAAACATCATACAACAATAAAGTCTCAACCTTCCTCAATAACAATAACTTCACTTTACTTGCAACAGACCCCTCAAAAAAGTTCATAAATAAATTAAAAGACAATATCAAACATTTCACAGACTTCTTCTCAGAACATTTTGCACCATATTATAAAATCCCAAGTAATCCTTTAATACCCAGACTGTACGGTTTACCTAAGATACACAAAGAGGGTATTCCTATTCGTCCAGTTGTCAGCTTCATTAACACTCCAGTTTCCATTCTATCAAAATTTATATTGAATCTTATCAACAACATGACGAACTTCACCCCTCGATTTTCAGTCAAAAATACCAGTCATCTAGTCAACAATTTACAACACATTAACCTTCACCCCAATATTACTATGCTATCATTTGATGTCAGCAATCTATTCACGTCTGTCCCTAAACAAGAAACTATTAATCTGGTTCATTCTCTTCTCATAGCCAACTCCATCACCTTATCTACCACCAACTCCATTATCCAACTATTACAGCTTTGTTTAGATCAAGATTTCTTTGTTTTTAACAACAAATACTACAGACAACCTGATGGCTTAGCCATGGGCAGCTGTCTCTCTCCTTTATTAGCTGATATATTTATGGATCACTTAGAATCCACACATATCATGAAAAACCCTGAAATACTCCACTGGTTTCGCTATGTTGACGACTGCTTAGTCTTCATTTCAGGTAATTCCAATTCAGCTGATCTTTTACTTGCCAAAATCAATCAAATTCACCCCAACATCAAGTTCACCATGGAACTAGAATCTTCCATGTCTATTAATTTTCTAGATCTCACTATTACCAGATTAAATGACCACTTCGACTTCAGTATCTACAGGAAACCTACACAGACTGATCACATAATTCCATTCTCATCCAACCACCCCATGTCGCATAAATACGCAGCTTTTCATAGTTACATCCATCGCCTAGTAACCATTCCACTCTCAGACTTAAATTACAAAAAAGAACTAAACATACTTAAGCAAATAGCAGTCAACAATGGATATGACCATAACATTATCAATAAACTCATCCGCAAAAAACGCCTTAAGACCCTGCAGGAGACTGCTTTCCCCAGAGACCTTGTTACCAAGCCCAATTATGTTTCACTCCCATATTATCAAGAAAGTCTTTCTGGAGATATTCGAAATCTCATCCAACGTTCGGTTGAAAATATCCATGTGTCATTTAAAGTACCCTACAATTTGGGTCAACACATTTCTAATTCCAAAGATCCCATCAATTATATGGATCGGAGTGGAGTATATAGATTAAAATGTTCAGATTGCAATGCTTCCTACATAGGTAGGACATGCAGATCATTATCCTCACGTTCTCTAGAACACATAAAAAGGGAAAATACTTCCACCTTCTCCCAACATCTCAAAGAACATAACCATACCCTCAATATCCCAGAAGACGTTTCACTTATCCACAACATCCCCCAAAAAAACTTCCTTAAATTAGATTTATATGAAGATCTTGAAATTTTAAAAGAAAAACAAAAAAGCCCAAATTGTGTCAATCGTCATGTATCCTTTAATCGAGACTTCCTTCCTCTTCATCGCCAACTGTTCCCATAATTTTTCACCACTAATTTACCTCTCAACTAAAATTCACATTTATCAATAAACTTCAGTCCATTCCAAAACTTTTACTTCAACATAACACACTCTTCATCTCTTCCCTCTTCTCTTCATTAAACCAAACTTCAAGTCTAACCCTCTTTATCTATTACTGTCCATGCTTCTTGTTAGCCCCCCAAAAATCTCAAACTATTCAGCAACCCTTTCTGACAAACATTTCAGTCCTCTTCTTACATTTTCTCACATCTTCCGTAGGGTTTGGTGGCAGACCTCTGGTGATCTCAGCTTTCTGCAGTGGTCCAGTATCCCACCATCCATTCAAAACAACCATAAATTTCTTTCTTATTCAATTTAAACATAGCTATCTATTATTCTTTCAATTTCAAGTTAAGTCCAGTACACAACGCAGACAGATTCAACTTATAACTTATTCATTAAAGTTTTTCATGTACCTAGTGTTGTCTTATAACAGATAGGGCCTTTTTAAGTTATAATTCGAGTTCTGTATGAAAAACATAATACATAACCACATCTCAACCTTCAAATTTTGTTAATTTCACACATTAGTTGAACGAACACCTTAAGATCCTCATATCCATTTTGAATAATATCCAATCACATAACTTATTCTTCTGCAAAGATGACATTGCAAAAACTTTTTAGTTTCACTTAATATCAACAAAGCCAACCATACCATCATCACACTTTGAGACAACTTATACCTTCAACAAACCTAACTTATAACTTATTCTTTTTATTTCTCTTGTGCCTAGTGTTGCCTTATGACAGATAGGACCTTTCTTAAGTTATAAGCAGATTATCACACTTGCAACATACTACATAATCATGTTCCAACCATCAAAATAAAATCTTTCGTTCATTACATATAATAGTTAATACAATAAAACTTCCACACCTTTTAGTCTGTTACTACCTTGTCAGACATTTATGTTCATGAACTTATTACTCAAAATAAATTTTCACATTTGCTAGGTACCAAATGTTGCTTCTGACATACAGGACCTCTATATTTGAGTTGAAAGTTAAATAACATGTGAACATTCACTAAAACAGTTTTATTTTATTCAAACAAGAACACCTCCAATTATAAATAAATATATTTAGATCCAACCATTAACATCAATATTTTCTATAATTCAACCTTCCACATGTGTCTAGTTTATATTTTCTGGTACCAAATGTTTAAGTAACATAAAGGGCCATATAATTAAAAATTTTTCTATATTTCATTACTACATACATGCATAGTTGGTTGCCTAACTACAACCATAAAAATTTTGCCCCCTTATATCATCTCAATTTCATAAATTAAAAACTACAACTTTGATGGTTGATACTGTTATATTAATGTACTTAATTTTCACAATTTTAAATAACGTTGGCTTTTGTCTTAAGTAGAAACATACAGCTACATTGACTGCTCTGTGATTATTTCCGTCATAACTTAACAATATTGTCATCAAATGTCATTGCCAATCAGTTGCACTCATATAGTCCTCGAAGACATACCGTCTCAGGACTAGCAACTTCAACGTGGAGTCATATGTCGCCATGTTACCAAATCCATCGGTAACTCTGTAATCTTATATCATTTCAACATTAATTTAAAACTAAATGTAATTAAACATATGTAATCGGGTTTTTACCCACATATTTAATCTTGGTGGCTTCATTCATGTACTCCTAGTAAGTATTAACCACATTGTTCTTTAACCTTAGTCAAAATTTTAACCTATGTTCTTTTTAATTAAGTGGTTAACTATTTTCTAGGACACTGATGATGGAACATGGTTTCCGAAAACGTTTTGTCTTTTTAACTTAGCCCGTTTGGGCCTAAAATATACCTTTTACAAAGGATTTTTAATTAAACTTTTAATAGGTCTCTTTCCCTGCATTCTTGCATTCAACAATTTTTTTGTTCTATTATTCGTCTCAGGGACTTTCTTTCCAAGATAAGTTAAAATAAAGTTCAGTATACCCCCAATCTGGTTTACACTGACGATCTTGATATCGCTGTAAAAGGGAAAATCGTCGCACAGATAGAGTCCACAATGGAAAAGGTTTTAAACATGACGTCAACCTATTACAAACAAAACTCACTAAAAGCCAAGAGAGTGCATTTTATCTCAACACCCATTTGGCGCATGTAAAACCTTACGTATTCTGGGAGAGACAACACTTGGAATATACTAACAGACCAAAATAACGTGGAGTCGTATTATACTGCTCACTAATATACAGATAAATACCACTGTCAAAGTACAAGATATAAGGTTACTATGAGACAACCTTCTCCGGAAATTTGTAGGAAGCAAATGGGGTGCAAATTCTTAAGATCCCAAAGTCAACAACTGAGGCCGTGTGGAGTAAATCTAGGCACGCCCTATAAGTCACCACTGCATTAAATGAACCATGTAAAATAACTATCTACCCCTACTGTGCGGGGCAGCTGATTTCGTATCACGAGAACACCGTAAACGTGCCCCTCAATATGTAAAGAAGTTCTGCCAAACTTTTGATGAAAGTCAACAATTATACGAGTACGAGAAACTGCCTGGAACCAACAGGCTTAAATCAAGAAAAAGTATTATGAGAAGCGTAAGTGTCGTGCCCCCTAATTATTTCCTCTAACAGAAAAAAAAACAAAAAAAAATACTCAAATATATTTTGCACGAACAAACATGAATTAATTTCTTTCTGATAAAAATATTAGTATTTTTTGCGTTTAATAAATATACAACGATGACGGTTTTCCGACACGCGAATAATTGCCCATGTCCAAAACATCCAACTCTAAGTTAATTCTCTAAACTTCCAACGGTTGGCTTTTTGATTTGTTTATTGTCATTACAGAAGCTAAAAATAAGTAAATCAAAAAAAGATTTATGAAAAGCGTGAGCGTCGACCCCTTACATTATTTCCTATAACAGAAAATAAAACTAAAAAACACTAAAACATATTATGCATGAACAAAGTTGAATCAATTTAATGCTTTCTGATAAAAATTTAGTATTTTTTTGCGTTAAATAAATATACAACGATGACGGTTTTCCGACACGCGAATAATTGCCCATGTCCGAAACATAGAAACTCTAAGATTAATTCCGTAAACTTTCAACGGTTGGCTTTTTGATTTGTTTATTGTCATTGCAGAAGACAAAAGTACGGAAAATTGTAAACGTTTAAAATAAAATGGAAATTTCGTTGAAATCATCACTATATGCGGGATCAAGACATTCTCTCCTTTGTATTTTTCCTTGCTGATCGTTGTCCTAATGACGTTATTCATTAGACTTTTCACAGGCAGTCTTATTTCATTGAACAGTCCAGGTTAAATATTGTTACGCAGCACAGTGACAACTGATCCTACTTTTAATTGTAAATTGTTGGAGTGGGTGTCCAAGCAATTCCAATGAATTTAATAATAACTCTGTATAATAGTTGACAACGTTATGCTTATTTATAACTGTGTCAACTGATTATAATGAAAACAACTTTCCTGGAAAAAACTTTAGAGTAGTATATTCAATCGAATATACCTATATATAAAATTTCATAAAAATCGGTCAAGCCGTTTCGAAGGAGTGTGGCAACGCTGTCACATTAATTTCGCTATTAAAAAATGGGGGTTGGTAATAGAATGGTGAAAGTTAAGGGTTATATGTAATGTTTAATGCCACGCTATAAAAAAATAAAAATAAAAATTTTGTGAAAAAAATTAAAAAATGTTTGAGATGGACCACCCTTAGGGTAAAAAAATAGATCACGACCGATTTTCATACCTACCGAATATAAATATAAAATTTCATCAAAATTTCAGAGGAGTAGGGCAAAAACAAAACAAAAATGTTTGGGGTGAACCACTCTTACCCCTGACGGGTATAAAAAATAAATACTGAACTATTTTCAGACCTACAGAATATAGAATACACATGTAAAATTTCATAAAAATCGGTTCAGCTATTTCGGAGAAGTATGGCAACCAACTCTGTAACACTAATATAGCTATTAAAAAATGGCTTAGTAATAGAGTAGTAAAAATTAAGGTCTTTATGTATTTTTTATTGCCACATCATAAAAAACATTAAAATAAAAAAATTTGTGTAAAAATATTTTATACAGAAAAGATCTGAGAGCGTACCAATTTCGGAACCAATGTGTGCTAAGCAAGCGGAGATTTTTCACAAAAATTTGAAAATCAAAGAACTGAAATTTTAATGCATCCAGTGGTTGGTTACATTGATTCAAAAACGTCACGGAATTCGTGAGCTTACCATCCAAGGCCAGTGCCGACGGAGAAGCATTGGTGGAATTTTGATATGAGCTGGAGACCATAATTACAGAAAATAATTTACAACTTTCTTAAATTTATAACGCTGACGAAACAGGATTATACTGGCGAGCAATACCTACAAAAACTTTAGTTGCAGGTAATGAGATGAGTGCACCTGATAAAAGTGAACCTATATAAAAAAGTAAAGTAAGACAGGACAAACGTGTTGTGTTGTGACACATGCGTCTGGCAGCCATAAACTGAAGCTGACTGTGATTGGAAAGTCAAAAAATCCTCGCGCTTTTAAAAATATAAAACGACAGAATCTCCCAGTTCACTATTATAACCAGAAGGCTGCCTGGATAACTTGTGTCATTTTCAAAGATTGGTTCCATGAAAAGTTCATTCCTGAAGTAAAGTTATATTTGAAGAAAGAAAAATTTCCACAAAAGGCGGTTCTTCTTCTGAATAATGCTGGTGCTCATCCCAATGAGCCGACCTTAAGATCTGACTATGGAAATTTCTTTGTTCTTTTTTTTCCAGCCAATTTTACATCCATTGCTCAACCAATGGATCAGGGTAGGGAATGTAAAGGTAGTGGGGGCAAAAATATTGTTAGACAGGAAGTGATATCTTTAGAGGCCATATTAAACAAGGAAAGAGAGTCTCTCTCCTTGTTTGACATCAAATTTAGTTGGGTTATGTTATTGTTTATCCCAAATGTCATATGAAATCTTATTTATATTGAAGTTTTTTAACAATTGTGTCGCATTTTAGACTATTGCCGTTAATAATTAATTAAAACTTTCTCGTCTAAGACACATTCTGAAAAATACGGAAAATTTAAATTTGACACATTCGCATTTCCGGATATGTCCGCTATCAGAGGCCACTTTTTTGGTCTCCTTTTCATAAAGATTAGATTCCCTCTTTTGTCTTTTTGCTCGATGGTTCTACTGTAGAATGTAACTGTTGCATCGAGCAAAAAGACAAAAGAGGGAATGTAAAGGTAGTGGGGACAAAAATATTGTTAGACAGGAAGTGCTATCTTGAGAGGCCACTTTAAACAAGGAAAGACAGTCTCTTTCCTTGTTTAAGAAATCAAATTTAGTTTGGTTATGTTATTGTTTGTCCCAACTGTCACATGAAATTTTATTTATATTGAAGTTTTTTACCAATTGTGTCACTTTTTAGACTATTATCGTTAATATTTAATTAAAACTTTCTCATCTGAAAAATATTTTATAGCTATTGTTAATAAGTGTCGGAACATTTAAATTTAGCGCCTTTGCATTTCCGGATATGTCCGCCATCAGAGGCCACTTTTTTGGTCTCCTTTTTATAACGATTAGATTCCCTCTTTTGTCTTTTTGCTCGATGAACTGTTACAGTGTTACCAGATCTCCTGTTTTAACAGGAGATCTACTGTTTTCATACTTCTTCTCCTGTTCTCCTGTTTTGAATCTCAAATCTCCTGTTAAAATTTCCACTATATGGTATGTTGTTATTACATTTGATACAATATTTGGTACAATTTGAGATTATTTAGCGTTTCAGACAAGTTTAAATATCAAATTTTGTGAAACCTGAATTTAAATACAACTTGCTTCTTGCTTCACTTCTGTTAGTTACTGCTATCTCCATTTGTGTAGAAAAAGCGCAATCAACCCCAATGGTTGAGTTTACCGAAAGTACAAGCTGATTATAGCCGCAAATGTCAAACATGTAAAAACAATTGGTTTAGCAGTGTTGGCATATTTTTGTGTAATGTTTGTGTTGTATGCTTCAAATATAAAGAGATAAAATTTGAGAAAATTAGAAGTTTTTTTAGCAATTACCCTTTGATAAATTAGGGGATAGATTTGGCAATCATCAAATCAACAGTTGCCAGGTTACAAAAGATGTTTGCAAGTAATCTCGAAAGAAACAAATATTTACTCGTTATTATTTTATAGAAAATAAAAATTGAAAAATTCATAAAGTAGTATAATCAAAATGTACTTTTTAAAAGCTTTCTCTCTTTATATTTGAAACATACAAAATATGAATTATAAAAACATCCCAACACTGTCAAACCCAAATATTTTATTTCATGGTTGACATTTGCAGCTATATTCAGCTTGTGCTTTCGGTAATCTCAACCCACTCAATATTTGAGGGGCTCGGGTGAAGATAATGGTAAGTCACATTTCTACAAATGTTCAGAAATTGAACTTAAAAGTTTACCGATTGATTGCTCTGTTGCAATGACATTTGTCATAGCAGTATTTTCACATGTATACTCGTTAATCTTCTAACTAGCTTATTTTAACTTCACCGCTGAAAACGAATTTTAAATTTACGAGTAAAACGATACTTTGAATAAAAAATACTGTAGATACCATTTTTTACGTTTATTGAATTGCACATAGGATATAAAAATGAAACAAATATACTAAAAAATGTTATTAGAAATAAACACAAGAAACAATAATAGAAATAAGAAAAACATTACAGGGACTTTGCAAATAATGACCTGTAAAACTCGTGATGAACGTTGCGAATCCAATCCAAACACGAAAGTACATGTTCAAGTTTACTAGGTTCAATACCAAGCCGTGTAGCATATTTTTTGTGAAGATCTCGAATAAAATGTTCTTGTAGGATCCCAGTTCTTATCTTTTTTGAATTGGGTATGAATTAAACTCACCATTGTATGTATCAGCGATTTCGATTTGTTCAAAGTTCTCAGCAGAGAAGCGCATTCGCACAGCATTTCTAATACTACATGGATTAGCCGGTGTAGACTTGGGTTGTACAAAATAGTTTCTCATTTCAGACACTTTTAAAAAATCTTCTTGATTCATCTTGTAAACGATGAATGGATTTTTCTTTTGGCATGTTCTTAGTATGTTTTCCCACTCAGCTGGAGAATATACATATTGACAATGAGCTCGTACGTATTTTTCTACAACAGCAAAATCTCTGTCTGATGGTAACATTGTGTGTCCGACCTGTGGAAAAATATGTATTATTTCCTTAAAATTTCCCAGAGCTAGTAAACGAAGCCACACTCCAACCAAAGACCAGTTTTTATTTTGGCCGATGCAGTTATCAGAGATAGCTATTAACGTATGTCCTTTAATATTGTGCATCTGGAAGTGTTTAAGCAGACAGCTTCCGATCTCGTCTGCACCTCTAGCAGCGGTTGACTCATCCCACAAATAAAAGTATCCCTGTGAGGGATACAACGAGTGTATACCCAGATTATAAGAAAACAGTTTCTTTTTATAAAATGTAGGACCAGTAGACAATTTGGGGGTTGGAAGTGCTTGTTGAAGGTCAAATGTTATTGCATATGTTTCATTGCTCTCTTGTGCTTTTTTTGTTGCATTTTTTATCGCGTCTTGTCCAGCTTTAGCCTTCCTGTGATGCAGTTCTTGCTTCAATTTTAACGCTTGAATTTGTTCGTCATTTCTTTGTATTGTAGCCTCTTTCATACTAACATAGATTGAATCACATATATGGCACGTATCGGATTTAGGTGATTTGAATTTAATATTAAAATCGTCAGTAAATACTCTTCGAAACTTATCAGCAGATACACATTCTTGATTTTGCGATAGACATTCAATTTTGTAAACTTCATAGCACTTCTCTATTGTATAGTCCATTGTCATAAAATACGTGTTATAGTTGTCATTTCGGGAATAGTGACTCTCATATTTTGGGAGTCTTTCAATAAATTCTTTAAGAAATAGGATGTTCTCATTAGAAATTTTTTTTTGTGATTTGCATGACGTCCTCTTCCATCCATTTTCGGCGTTAGTAAACCTTGTTTGATGTTTTTAGCAATATTCTCGACTCTACCCCTATTATGTTGTAGTCCATGAATATTTAGAAATGCTTTCTTACAAATTTGATACCTCGTGTTGCCTGTAGTTGTTATTAAATAATCGACAGAGTGACTCCTTCGGGAAGGCGACTCCTTTGGTTTGGTACTGCGGGCCTTTGTCTTAATCTGTATGCATCCAAATAAATACGCATTTTGGGTATTAAAATTATTTATCTCCCAAAACTTCTGAAAAATACTTTTCCTTTCGTTTGCTGATACTACCTCAAAACATTTTCTTTTGCACAAACAATCTTCTCCCATCGATTTTTGTGGTATAACGTTTCCCTTTCCTCTTTTACAAGTATATGATTGACCACTGTTCCGTTTGTTTTGTTGTCGCTGATCAATATTACATCCTCGTTTCCTTTTTCTTCCTCGAACAGGGTTTTCTTTGTCAGGTTCATCAGATACTGCATTAGGATTGTGGTTGGATAACGGTGTAGGCCATATCTTACGATGTTTCTGCAAAAGAAATTGTACATTTGTACAAACAGAACATTTTTAAGCGCAAGAAAATTTCGGGCCAATGCATTATAAATGCATTCATTTTTTCGAATCCTGAGAAAACTAATAAGTATTTTTGATAATTTAAACACATAATGAAAGATTACAGTATTACCGACGGTCAAAAGTCCCTTAGAATAAGCGAAAAGTTTCTTCTGAATCAGATATTTAAAATTAAAATTCACACTAAATTTTCTCTTCTTTTTCACTCCCGTAACTTATTAAAATACACATTGTCGAAGTTTTCAAGGACTTTCGGCCCTCGCTCGTAATGTAGTCTTTCATTCTGGGTTTAAATTTTTCAAAAATACTTATTAGTTTTGTGAATATTCGAAAAAAATAAATGCATTTAAAAAGCATTAAATTGATGAAAACAATGGTAACTACTTGTGAATTGGTTATATTCCTTAGACCTGTTAGACTTAATTAAAACGGCAGCTTACAAAAATTGTACTATCTCGTCTTAAATTTAAACATCTTAAGATGCCAAAAAATAAAATTGTTCCATTTTAAATTCAAATGTTAAGTTTTTATGGCCACTTTATTTTAAGTAAGTACCTACTTACTTGATATTTGATTAACAATTATTAATGTTTAAATATAAATACTTATTTAGACAATATATCTACTACAAATCAGATGACATTTAAATTTTTGTGATATTTTATCCGATAATCTGAAGTAAAACCACTTGAAAATTACCAAGAAACACATGATAAGCAAATATTCATGTGCTTTTAAAGCAATCAGCTAAATTAAAAATGCAAAATCATTCAATGAGTAATTACTTTAACAATATTAATTGTAACTCAACAAGAGAACTTGATTTCGATCATTTACAGTGTTACAAGGTTAAGAAAATTTATGTCCCTAGTTTGGACCTTGATGATCTTCATCAGTTTTTTTTTTCATAAACATCCAATTTAATTTGCAATCTTTAACACTTTACAGGCGCATCTTACGTATATCCTGGGTTGACAGAGTTACTAATGTGAAGGTCTATTGAATTCTATGTCTCCCTATCCGTTTTAGGACGACTTTATAAAATAACAATTTGTTGGTGACTGTTAATTGTGATTTACGACCTAACATCCAGTACAATTGGCCCAAGTTTTAAACAGAATTGCCTTCAATCAGATGGATTTCCAGATATTTTGCATCTTCTTTTTGCTACAAGAACTAACCATTTATTGCCATAGTTGGACAGGAACCTCTTCGTAGGGTGTAGGCGACATCGATAGATTTAATTTTATTTACGTTAATTCGTTAGGTTTTTAGTCAAGAGGAAGTAATATCCAAGTGAGTCATGAAGATTTGAGAAGCAATGATAGGATTTTTGTGAGATGCCATATCAGCAGTATCATCTGCATATGTTGCAATGGTTATATTTTTATTAGAGGAAAGATCAGTTGCGTAGGCCGATACAAAGGTCGATTGAGATTGAAGAGGCAAAATCAAGATTTCAATAAAAATATCTCTTAGATAACGAAAAAAAAATATTTTCAAAAGTATTTAGCACTTATTGATTATTACTTGCAACAAAATTTACAGCGTAATTTAAGATCGACAAATTTAGGAAAAAAAATCTAGGACATGTTCATCGCATCCACCATAATGGTTATTAGCGGCGGCTACAGAATTACAAAATTAGAATTTATAAAATAGTCCTATAGATTTTAAGAACTTTACAATATTACTAGCTGAGAAATTAGTGCCTAATAAATTACTTAAACTCTTAGGTATGTTAAATGTAACACGAAAATTGGCAAATCTATGGCATTCAATTAATAAATGGTTAACGGTTAATTGTACATTACATGTTTCGCAAATAGGTGGATCACTTTTGGTAAATAAGTATGAGTGAGTAAGTCTCGTGTGTCCAATTCGTAATCTCATTATCACCAATTGTTCTCTTCTGTTCCTTGTTGAGGGTTCCCAAGCTGCAACGTCATTTTTAACTTGCTTCAGTGATGTTTGAGAAGATTGCCATTCGTTTTTCCACTTGCACAAAACTCGATTCTTTATATAAGGCTTTTATATCACTCGCGGTATTTCGATACTCGGCTTTTTCTATATTGGCACATTTAGCAATTTCACTCGCGCACTGGTCCGCACTTTCGTTGCCAGCAATGCCAATGTGGGATGGAATCCATATAAATCTGATACTCCTAGAATTTTCTTGAGCTTGCATAAGTTCTAGTTTTATCAGTTTCTCAAGGGGACCTTTAGGATAGATCTGTTTAAGGGTTTGAAGGGCGCTTAGTGAGTCACTTAAGATAACAGAGTTAGGAATGTTATTAGAATTTATATGTATGATAGCTTTAAACACTGCATAGAGTTCAGCGGAGAAAATCGAAAAGAAGGTTGGGAGACGAAATTGATATGTATCGTTTGGAGTAACGAATGCAGCATCTACTCGTTTATCACACTTAGATGCATCTGTAAATATTTTATAGCAATGTTCGTAATGCTGACGGAGAATTAGATCTAGATTATTCTTAATCTCTGCGTGGCAGTTAATATGTTTGTCGTATTGGGTTAAACCAGTGTTTATAATTATCCAAGGAGAGGGGCTTTTGATATTGATTGGAAAGGTTATTGGGAATTCGATATTGAGACATCTCAGGTAACACCGTACTCGCTCATAGTAAGACTTATGTTTGGTACTATTGGTAAAGAGATTTATATATTTATTAGTGAACGTATTTTTAAATAGAGGTTTGTTTACATTTGAGGCTATTGACGTTGCGTGTGATAGTGTTAAGGAAATTCGGCGGTGATATAATGAAGGCTCCCCACAGAGCAAGAGCTTCAATGTTACTATTGACAGGAAAAACATTTGCAACCAAAGATTTTTTGACAAGTGTCATAACACCACCTGAAGAGAAATTATTGTCATGTACTCTATCTTTTCTAAAAATGCTAAAATATTTGGAATTATAGTTTTTTTGGGGGTTTAAATTTGTTTCTTGGAGACATATTATTTCGCTAGGGAATTCAGAAATAAGTTTTTGTAAGGTTGGAAGTCGATGGAAAAATCCATCCATATTCCATTGCAGTAGTTTAGTGAATTATATTATATAAGAAAAAATATGAATTTACGGGTTAACCTGAGATGACCAGCCCTCGGATTCAGAGGTGTCGTTATCCAAGTGTTGGAGGATTTTCTTTCTTAAGAAGGTGATATGACGTTTGGTTGATCTATCTTTTAATTGTGGATGAACTTCAGTTAGCATACGAACTAATCCCACAAGGTCAGAAGTAAACTCTTGAATTATGTTAGAAGGATCCTGCACGCCGCTAACATTGCTTAGAAGTAGATTTAATTGGTCAAAATTGAGGACAAATGTGGGTAGATGATTTTGGATAAAATCTTTGGCAGGCTCAAGGTCATATGATTTTGTTGATTTTATGCATGTATGCTCCTCATTGCTTTTAACTTTCTTGACTCTAGGTTTGTATGTAGGTACAGCAAATGATTTTTCTGTTGTTTCAGAAGTTGTTTCTGGAGACGTAAGAACATCATTGATACTACGTTTCGGCTGGAGATCGATATTAATTACTTTGCAGCTTTCCATGGTGTTAACTTCTTCTTGACCATTAGCAATGTTAGGATTGCTCAGATTGTTTGCTAATTTTTCTTGGACGGAAATTTGTTCGTTTGATATGGATGTTGCTGCAGGTTGAGGCATGATGTCAGGGGAGGAAGAAGTAGTAGATTGACTGTTATTAGAATCAATTAAGTTTGTTGTTGATTCTAGTTTATCAGGACAGTTGGTGGCGATATGTCCAGACTTTTTGCAGTTATAACAGGCCATAGTTTCTTGAGATAAGAATATTCGATATGTTGTATTATCGAAGTCTAAGGTGAATGAGTCGGGTAAGGAGATATTATGGGGACTGACGTATATTTGTCTTCTGAAACTTAAAATATGATTATATTCGGAAAGAGTGGAACTGATTTTTAGAAAAGTGACAGGAGAGACCATATTAAGTCCAATACTTTGTAGATAATCAACTAACAGACTGTGTGGTATTGTTGGACATACGTTTGAAAAAACAATACGTTCCGCTGGTGAGATTAATCTTCTAGCTTGTACAATATTGTTTTGGATTTCTATTTGTCCATGATTTTGCATGAATTCGTCCACGACTTGTTTGCAAGGTACATGCAAATCCGATTATTGGATAGTCGGGAGGAAAATATAATATTTTTGGGACGAATTAGGTTACCCAAAGGAATTAAGTAATCTTGCAGTCGCGTATTTTCTAAAACGCTAAAGACAATTGCTTGATGTTTTGAGGGAAATTGTGTAGAAGCTGCTGATGAATAGGTTTTATTGGTATTTGTCTGTGATTGCAATACATGTGGTGTGTTAGAGAGACTCTGAATATTAGGTTCCATTTTTGATTTTAACACGGGACATGTGTTTAAAAATAATACGGACCTGACTAGTAATCAAACAGGTAATAAAACTGGAATAATATTTCTTGAGTCGTATCTTATTGATAATTGTTAAATTACAAATCAACAAAAAACTGGTTGATCACGTTATATTAATGAAAACTAATATGATGTGTTCACTTACTGGTATTTCATGTAATTGTCACTTAACGATTTATAAATAAACTGTTATAATTACTGCATAAAATTTGCAAATTTGTTGAGACCAAAACAAACACGCCTTTCGGTATCTCATTCAGGGCCGAACTCCAAAGTTTAAATTTGTTAAAGGCCGAAACCAACATATGCGTTCGTAATGAATATCATTGTAGAAAACCTAAAAGCAAAAAAATTTTAAAGGTTTGGAGTTACTTAAAAATATTTTTGAAATCAATAAAAGTAATAAACATGTTTCTTTTCTTGGTGTAGCCTAGTTAGAAATGTTTGAGTCAATAATAAGTTGTTCTTTGAAGCTCATTAAGGCTCTACGATGTTTAGTGCTCAGTGTTAGTATTTGGGGGTACGCTGAGGTACACAAAATGTGAATATAATTAACAAAGTTAAAAGATGAGATCTCGGGTGTTATTTTGATTCTTTGGTACTAAATAAGTTCATATAATCTTATTAATTAATGTTGATAAGCATTCATGTTAGATATTCCAAAACTTTTTTAGCGAGAAGTTTTAAACTCCGTCTGGTCCAGATTTTGTATGAATAAAAACGCATGAAATGGGCGTGGTACATAATTTCTGTAAGTATTGTAAATCTAAGTGTACGTCAGTTTTTTGAAATGTTTGTTTTTTACAGTTACTCCCAATGAAGCTATTAAATAAATGGCGAAACATTGAGCTTTAAAAAAAACAAAGATTTTATTTAATATAGACCACATACCCGATATTTCCAACATACTAATATATATATATATATATATATATATATATATATATATATATATATATATATATCGAGAAAAGGAGTACAACCGTCAATCCAATAAAAATTAAGGATCACTCAAGGAGTGGTGGGTTTTTCGGTCAAAAGGTGGAGTAAAAAGATAAAGAAGGTGGCGACTTCCATAGAAAAGGAAACTAAAAAAACATTAAAATTAATATGCAGAGAACTAGAAAGATCATTAGATGCACTTCCAACAGTATATTATTAGTTAAATTTAATTTTGACCTTAGGTAACGTTATTAAATAAATTAAGATTGAAATATAATATTTAAAAGTAAAATGAAGTTACCAGTCTTTAGCTTATTAGGTGCTGAAGGTAAATGAAAGCAACAGGTATAACACCCACGCAAACAACGTGAAAAGACAGTGGCCTTGAGGTCAAAATATGACAGAACAGCAAGGCAGTTACCAACCTCTCGTGCAATAGAGCGGTACATTTAAAGAATATGATAAATTTGGGTGACAACTTGTCAGTAAAAACCAAAAAATGAAAGGAAAAGGTGGTTAAGATCACCATTTTCCCCCAGTGATTGGTTGAGAGAAACAATGAACAAACAAGCGAGGTCAATCCAAAATATCATATATTAATAAGTCTATGTTGTGACTGGTTAGCCAGCCACAGGTGAAGATTGATTCAACTTCCACAGTCCAAGGTTCATAGCGTTTGGAACTGAGATTAAAAAAGATTCTATGAATCAGTTTTAATTAAAAAATTTTATTAAACAACTTGATCAAAAAAAATTATGTAATATAAGTAAATGTAATATTGACAAAATAATCCATAAAATGTAAGTTGAATGAACCTAAGTTAAATAAAAAAAGAAAATATTATTTTATTTTATTATTATTTGAAATTAATTAATACGAAAATATAATAAATCATACACTTTGTAGCGTTTTTTTATTTAAAGTGTATAGAAAAGATTTCTGTGTTACGCTCCTGTTGTTTTTACCAAAGAAAACAATCGAAATAATATTTCAAGTTTTTTTGACGAGATTTTTAAATGCGTATATTTCTACCGATTCAAAAGTAAATATAGATGTTTTTTTGTCTGTGTTTAGATTCAAATATCGAACCTTTTGTTATAAGCCAGGTAAAACTCAAGTTTAAAATACGCACGTATTTTGTTAATTTGTATTATGTAAATTTATGATGCCCCCTGATAAAAAAAAGGTTTTATTTGTTTTCTTCGTTAAAAACGCAATAAACCATGAATTCCCCTAATATTAAAGTTGTTTTTCGTTATTAGTCGAGGGTCAAAAAAAGAATATTTGTTTGTTTAGGCAATAAAGGAACATTTAAAATTTGTTTTTTTTGTCGATACAAGCGAGGGGATATTGTTTTGGTTCTTGAGTTTGTGGGGACAGGTTAGCTGCAAGACGGAAGGGAAATTTTTGGCTAGTTTCTGGTAAAATGTAACGAAGCAAGGGAGTCGAGATTTAAGTTCCAAGCGGGGCAGACATGTGATAAGGAGTCGAGATTTAGTTCCAAGCGGGGCAGACATGGACAATTGAGACCAAGAAAAGATTTGAAACGGAGTCGAGATTTAGATTCCAAGCGGGGCAGACATGTGATAAAGAGTCGAGATTTAAGTTCCAAGCGGGGCAGACATGTGATAAGGAGTCGAGATTTAAGTTCCAAGCGGGGCAGACATGTGGGAATGGAGTAAAAGATTTGAGAGGAAGTGATGAAGAACTTCTCGAAGAAAAAAGTCGTTTAATTGTGATGTTGTAAGCCGGCATTCATTCGCCAAAATGGTGGAATTTTCACTCTAAGTAATATGTCGTTTCTGAAAGAGTGACCAGTAACCACTGTTTTTATTTTGGCTGAAGATTTATGATGTTTGAGCAGTGAACAAGTTTAGTTCCTGTTTGTTTTTCGTTTTTTTGAGAGATCCAGTTCCTTCCCGAGATGCCCTTTTCACCTCATGTAGAATAATATTGGAGCAGTTTTGATTTGGATGTGCCAGTTTCAGCTTCCAATAAAGCTTTCCGTTGATGTGCAGTTAGATACCCCGCAGAAGTTAGCCAGTTGTTCAAAAGTTTAAGTTAAGATGTGTGAACTGAGGTAACATTTACGTTATTAATTTTTAAAGTAAAAATAGACATTTTCTTTTAAAAAGACAAAATTTGCTTTCTTTTATAAATTATTTTTTAAATTATTTACTAAGAACCGTTTCGAAGAGTTTTGTAACCTTTTGTAAACAGATATGTAAGTTTTTTTTCATTTGTATTTGACAGCTAATTTTATTTAATATGCCTTTGTATAAGCTGTATTTTTGAAAACTGTTTGGTGAGACAAAAATAAATGTTTAATTTGTTTCTCTGATCTATTTTGAGTTTTATTTGAAAAAGATATTTTTTTCTATATTTTTGATGTTATACAATTATTTCCCTAGTTACAACTAGTGGTTGTAATAGGTATAATTGGGCACCTCAAGTGGCGCCCTATATTAAATTTCTTGAGGTGTTTCCGTTTATTTTCATTCTGTTTGTCCCAAGAGATTTGTATAAGTACCCCTTTATTTCTTTTTTTTGTAGTTGCCCAATCCAACCCCCAATATCTTCAACTTATCCACGACCCAGCTCTCCAACAACCAACTGAGTGTCCGTATGCACTTGTTTCGATTATTTTGTTTGCCCAATCTTGTCCCCCATATTCTTACCCTGTGGTAAGCAAAATAGTCGTTACAACTTTAGGGGACAATTTTAAAGTAAACAACATATTAAGCCTAATTCTGCAAAATTAATGCATGATAAATTTGGCTCAAGTTACTAATGTCAGTTCTCTTATTAAGAGCATTAGGGTGTTTAAGTATTGAACACATTTCCAAAAACTGTCTTTTAACGAGATTGCGTTCATTGCCAAGAATCTTAACTTCATTAAAGTCCACTTTGTGCTTAGTGTTAATAGCATGCTGGGCAAGAGCACAAGTATGCTTAGATAAGTTGATATCACTGCGGTGTGTCGTAAGACGCCCTCTCAGTGATCTCCCTGTCTGACCGATGTAACATGAGTCACACTCAGCACAAGGTATATGATAGATGACATTTACTTGTTCCAGAAGGGACAAGGGTGTTTTTGTTTTAGAAAACAAATTTCTGACAGTCTTAGCATTCTTAACTGCAATTTTAACAGGTACATTATTCTGTTTGTACAGTTTAACAAGTTTTTCAGTAACTTGAGGAAAATAAGGTAGAGATGAGTAATGGGTAGTTGGAGTCCCAAGTACAGTATTAGGCAGAACTGTGTTATTAATGGAATTATTTGATATTATTCTAAGTTGGTCACCATTAGGTATGTCATTTAAAGAGGAACCATAGCTTTGTAAGTAAAGGTATTTATTAATGAGGGAGGATGGATAGGAATTCTCAATCAGAATATTTTTAAGTAATTTAAGGATTCCCTTCGATTAAACGGATGTGTTAGTCTATTTAGCCTGCAGCTTAAAGCTTTAATTAGGTTTAATTTATATTTAAAAGGATGACAAGAATGGTAGTTGAGAAACCTATTAGAGGCCATTGGTTTCCTATACCAACTTGTGGTTAAGGTGTTATCTCCCATTCTGATGACACGCATGTCTAAGAAGGGAATACTATTTGTGCTAGAGTCCTCAAGTTCAACAGTGAACTGTAAATGAGGATCAAACTCATTGAACAAAGACAAGGTGGCCTGAATCTTGTCTGGGGGTAAGGCTAATAATAAGTCATCAACATACCGCTTAATAAAAGGGATTTGGAAATCTAAAAGACCCAAACGGTCAGATACTAAATCATCCAGTACAAAATTAACTAGGATGGGGAGATTGAGGAACCCATAGGTGTCCCAAATATTTGAAGATATTTGTCGCCAAAGACCAAAAAATTAGTGTCAAATACTAATTGCAAAAGTTCTGCAAATACATCCCAGGATACAGGACAGTTAGATTGGATAGAGTTCCAGTCATTTCTTAAGGAGGTAATAACACTAGAAAGAGATAAATTAGTGAAAAGAGATACCACATCAAAACTCACTAAAATGTAATCTTGAGGAAGTTCAAAGTTATTAATAAATTCAATAAAGTGAAAAGAATCAACAATACTAAAGTTGTTATTATAATTATAAGATTTAGATAAAATGTCAGTTAAAAATTTAGAAATATTAACGTAACAATAATATTAAGTTATTATTAATAAGTAACAATTAATAATTTATTAGTAACAATAAAATCTGGAAGCATATCCATCATAATAATTATGTAAATATTTTGCAAGTGGTTGATCTATGATCTTTAAGTTTTTTAAGTGAGTGATGAATTTATTTATTTTATTAGTGAATTTAGAACAAGGTTGGTAGAGAGAGGTTGATAGTATTTATCATCATCTAACAACGATTGACTAAGGCTGAGATATTGATCTCTATCCATGAGAACAGTGGCATTCCCTTTATCACTAGTAAGAACGAGAAGATTAGGGTGGGTTTTTAAAAAAGATACCGTCTTCCTGTAAATCTTATCTAACTTAGATATGGGTTGTCTAGGGCGATTTGAAAAATTCAACAGAATATTATTGGAAGAAGACCTAAGAGATAGAAGGTCGGAATTGTCAGCATGTGACAAAATATTTTCCACATCTGCTAAGATTCTACTAACAGAGTAATCTCTGAAAGTTGGCTGTAAGCCAAATTTAGGACCCAAGGATAACAACTTGAGAATGTCCTGAGGAACCTCAGTATTGGATAAATTTTTAATCCACTTAGGATTAAATGGAATTTTTTTAAATTGAGGAGTGTATAAATTATTGAGTTTCTTACGAAGGTGTGCCATGGATTTATGATATACAAAATTGAATTTCTTATGTAAAGATGACTCAAATGTGTCCAACAAATTGTCAGGAAGGTGATCGTCAAGAAAATAAGTGACATTATTGATTTGAGAAATAATAAACTTAATATCAGTGTGAACCTTAGACATATGAAAATTAAGTAATCGTGCCCTCACATGTCAGTTTAAAGCTTGGTTTCTGCGGTAAGTAGTGTCATTGGTGGAATCTGATGTTGATGAAAGTGTGTTGGAAGTGGTGTCTATGATAAATCTCGGGATCTTCTTAGTTCTCCCACACTCCAAAAGAACCTTCATTTTGAAGAAAGAACATATGTGATGGTATGACTGTAGCAATGGAAATTTATGTTAGTAAACCAAATGGAAAGACTTATTTCCTGTCTACCTGGTATTAATTTACTACGATCACTTGCCTTTAAAAACTAGGGTGCCGATTATTCAAGTTTAATGTATATTAACAAATCCATAATTCGATCAAAACTTGACTACGGAGCCATTTTCTACAACTCCTCCAAAAAACACATTTAAATTCACTGGATAATATTCAAAATAGACATCTACGTATTTCTTTATGTGCTCACTACGTTCCTAGATTCCTACATATAGTACGTTCCTAGATTGTAGCTCGGTTTAAAAAAATATACACATATTTTAATTCGACAGGAACATTCATCATAGAATTCTCCATTGGCTAACGGAACCAAAATAGTAACCGTGAAGCGTGGCGATAACTTAATTATTAATCTGGGACACCTCACGAATGTAATTATGCTAAAGAAATCTGTAGGATCCTTTTTCCTACAAAGCCGAGACTTCGCCTTGTCTGTTTTAAATTACTACTTTATTTATTATATTACATAAAAATATTTATCTCATTAGCATCATCCTCTTTGTCTTCATCCCTATGCGGGGTCGCCTGCCATAATTACATTTGTCCATAAGTTTCTATCTTGGGTCATATCAATATTAATACTTTTAGCTTTAGCTTTTGCTACTGTCACTCTTGCTTCCTTTATAATGACCGTATAGTTATGAAGTTCTGTGTCCGACCCAGACGAAGACATCGACTTCATAGAAGAAGTCGAAAGACAAAGAGAAACACCGGAAAACCCAAACGAAATTATCCCTCCAACAACACCGGAGGAGATAAACGAGCTAATCAAGAACAGCTCACCAAAAAAGGCTCCCGGTCCAGACCAAATTACGAACAGAGCTCTAAAGTATCTACCAGCAAAAGCCATTGTTTACCTAACAAACATCATTAACGCAATGCTAAGGTTCAAAAAATTCCCAAATAGATGGAAAGAGGCCCATGTCATAATGTTACCGAAGCCCGGAAAAGACAGCACATTCCCACAAAATTACAGGCCGATAAGCTTACTACCAGCAATCAGCAAAATAGTAGAAAGAGTGATACTCAGCAGACTCCAAGCTGAAACAGACAGGTTAAACATCATACCAGAAGCCCAATTTGGCTTCAGATCAGAACACTCTAGCGAGCTACAAGTACTCAGACTAACAGAGTACATAGCAGCAGGATTCAATGACAGACAGTATACAGGAGCTGCATTCCTGGATGTAAGTAAAGCTTTCGACAGAGTCTGGCATAAGGGACTATTATACAAAATGAGAGATTACGGGTACAGCGGAGCAATGACAAGGCTGATCTCTTCTTACTTGAGCAACCGCAGTTTCAGAGTCCGGATAGGACAAGTCCTGTCCGAACTCGGGAACCCGGAAGCTGGAGTACCACAGGGAGCGGTACTGTCACCTCTGCTGTACACGATATACACAGCAGACATACCTAGAACACCAGGTACATTATTAAGTCTCTATGCTGACGACACAGCGATAGCGGCCAAACACCGAAATGTAGACATAGCAGTCACCAATCTACAGACAGCGTTAGACGACATTGAAGAATGGAGTCTAAAGTGGAAAATTAAAATCAATTCAGACAAGACACAAGCTGTACTCTTCCAAAAGAGGCGAGAACGACCAGAAGAACAGGTCACAGTGCAAGAAAATCCCATTGAGTGGAAAAGCGAAGCGAAATACCTCGGAGTAATAATGGACAAAGGACTAACTTTCAATAAACACGTAGAAGCCACAGTACAAAAAGCCAACATGGCAAGGGCCGCAATAAGAGGCCTAGCGGGAAGGAAAAGCAAACTACGTATAAAAACCAAAATAAGGCTAATAAACAGTATAGTCCTTCCTATACTGACATACGCATCACTTGCATGGGGACACATATGCAACACAACGAAAAAGAAAATACAGGCACAACACAACAAAAGCCTAAGAGAAGCGGTAAACGTACCAAGATACGTAGCTGAAAGATTCCTTTTCAGAGATTTACAGCAAATCAGAGTGACTGACACAATGAAAGAAAAAGCTAGGATAAAATTCGCAGAACTAGAGAACCACCCCAGTCACATCCTACGAGAGATAATGAGGTATGACGCTTTCCACAGATGGAAGCACAAAAGACCAAAACAACAAATATTAGATTAACGCAAAACCAGAGGGAAAAATAAAAAACCCCCCAATAGGGACAAAATATTACAAAAAGCCCAGAGTGAGAAGAAAATCCAATCAAAACACACACACATAAAGAAGACAGTTCGTAGCTCAAATCACCCAGAATATCGCAAATCGCCTCATTCACAGTGGGCCCTGTTGCTCACACTAGGATACAGTCTACATTGTGGTAATGTATAATATTTAAATATTTTCTTTATTATAGTGTAGACTATGTACTAATTATGACTTTTCTGTTCACAGGTGACCTACAAAAAAAATCACAAAAAACACAAAAAACGGCTTCGGCCACCAAAAAAAATCAAAAAACACTAACAAAAACCGGCTTCGGCCACCAAAAAAATTAACAAAAACCCCAAAACCCGGGCACGTAGGGCCCAACCCCCTTGAGCACCAAGTCGCCGAACTGAGCCGGGACTCAGAGCGGAGACTTGAGGCCCAAGTAAGCAATTTTAGTTCGCGGATAAGCTACATTAAGATAAACAGGAATAAAGCGGAGATGCGCTGTCCTGAGTTTTCACATACGGTTAGGAAACCATGTTGGGGTTCAATTACCCAGGACCTCCACATGAAGAGCACTTGGCTGATTGTTGTGCCTCTATAGCGAATCAGATTGCTATAGGGGGGAAAGGGATGGTCTAGAGCATTGGAGCACGGTGGGGTGATTCCTGTTTTTAAACACGAATTAAAACACCTTGCTCCAATGAATTGTTACACCCGATCGTACTACCTGGGTGAACATTTCTCATAGGCTGGGTTCAATCAAATTGCTTGCTTGCTTGCTCTGTTGTGTCCGACCTATTTTCTTGCCACTGTTTATATAATCTGCGCTTCTCTCTTGTTTTTTGTTGAACTTCGTTATACCACCACTAGGTTTCTTTGTTCCCAAACTTCTTTCCTGGCGTTTTTCCAAGTATGTCATTAGCAGTATCTCTAATATTAACAAAAATATATTTATCTATTATAGTCTTATTATATATAGATAAGTTCTTAGCTCTAGGAAGCCTCAAGAATCTTATTAAGCCAAAAAATCTCTGGAATAATTTTTCCAACAAAGACGAGATTTTCACGTTATCTGTTTTGAATAAAAATAATAATAATTAAGTTCTTAGCTCTAGGAAGCCTCTGGAATCATTTTTCCAACAAAGACGAGATTTTCACCTTATCTATTTTAAATAAAAATAATAGTAATAAATAATAAAATATAAAAATAATTATTTTTATTCAAATACATACAATACATAAAATATCTAATACATATATATATATATATATATATATATATATATATATATATATATATATACAAATAGAAATTTTTTTATTTCTTGGGTTTGTCGATCGGTTGTAAATAAAACTACTGTTGCGTCTCATTATAATTTATATGGTTCATATTATTTTTCGATTATATTTTATTTAGTTTTGGGTAAATTTTAGTTTCCAGAAATCTATTAAAAGATTAAAATATTTATTAGTTTAACATATTTCTGGATGTCTGTAGATGGTTCTAATTAGAACAATATGAATGACTTTGTAATTTACGTTCTTAGCCCAAGGTAAAATTATATAGTTCTTAGTAACTCCCTCCCCTCCACTAGGGGTTTGGCATTTTGCAATGTATTTTTTGTAGTATCGAACGAATCTCAGTTCTGTAAACATGTATAGTAAGCAATAAATAGTTCTATGAAAATTGTCGTCGTATATTATTTTAATTTAATAAAATAATATTTTATAGCAAATATATCTCACGGTAAACTAATCGTTGGTCAAGACGACTACTTAACTATAAAGATTTAAAAAAAAATTGTAATAAAATGATAAAATAAAAAAAGGTTCATAAAATAATAATATTTCAATATATTTTATTTATTATATTACACATGTATATATTACAAGCTATTGCCTATATAGTATTGCATTTAACATCTGTGCTCGCCTATCACAATCACAGTTTTAATGTCGGTCGTGGAAATTACTGCATATGTAGTGTTACTTCCACTTACAAATATAGTACTGGTTGTATTTGTTTTACTAATGTATCTTTCATATGTTACAGTAATATCATCAAACACGTAGTACGATCCTACATTGTAGCTTGGTTTCAAAGTAGATTTGCATATTTCGTGTCGACATGAAGATTCATCATAGAATGTTCCATTGACTAACGGAACCAAAGCAGTGAAATTTGCAGTAGAATCGGGCTGTGGATCACTTATATATGAGGGTAGATTAGTTCCCTTTTTAGTTAATGGGCCAGAATCGGTAATCCAAGTTAAATTGACTCCTGATTCAACAGTTACGTTATATTCAATTCTTGATCGTTTTGAAAGATCTGTAAAATCTATTTCAGGTTTCAAAGACTGCAAAGCAGATACACTTAAGTTAACAACCAAATCACCTCCGTAATAAGTACCGGTAGATACGAGACCTTGCTTGAAACCATGAGTCGTCTTTTCAAATGGATTAAACTTCTGCTTTGAAGAAAGTTCGAATGAAATATGACCAAGGTTCAGTATTGAAACGTTATATGTTAGGTTGTTAAAAGAAGCCAGAAAATCCTTATTATTGTTATCTGTAGAAATAGCTGTAATGTTCAGGCCAAATTCTTCATTGGTGCTATAATCGATCGTAATGTTGTCTGTCGAAAAAGGAAACTTGTTAACTGCCTCATAAAATCTTATATTGCTGAAACATAAGACATAGTTGTTTTTATTTTTATATTATAAATTATCTAGTATGAAAATAAAAGCTTCAAATTATTTAAGTGATTTTAAAGACAAATAATTGATCGATTTTTTCAAAAACTGATGCCATTTAAAAATTTTGATAATATAAAATGTCCAGATCTAATTTAATCTGGTTATTAACGTTTACTACCTGCTATAGCTTTTCGTTATTACAGGTTTTGCAATTTAATAGACAGTTTCTATTATAACAATATAATATATCATAAAATGGAAATATTCTTTGGTTTTTATAAAACTAATTTTATAAGAAAGTAGTAGGAACTATAGTTTTATTTGTACATTGTAATTTATCTTTAATTATTTGACTTTATTTTGACTTATTTGTGTTTAAAATTCATTTTCTAATTTCTAGTTTTTTGATGACTTTTTACGGTAGTTTGCCTATCGTATATTGTTTGGGAACCACAAGTATAACTAAACATAATATTCCATTTGACATTAAGACTTTAGATTTATAAATCGTTTCCAAAATATAAACTTTTGAAAAATAAATAATTTTATTTTTTTTACGCACAACAGGCCGTTAAGGCCTAGGGCATTTTTTTACAACATAATTCTAATATTAACTAATTACAATTATAACCCCCTCTGTGGCTCAGTGGTACGAGCTCCTGCCTTTAAACCTAAAGGTCGTGAGTTCGAATCCCACCTGGGTGGAAATTTTCGTTTATTAAAAAAAATTAATAAATGAAAATAATTTCTATCCTTGTGTAATCGGTACACACCGGAGGGACCGCAGACGTTCGGATACAATTAGCGTCTCTTAGCAAAGACAATGACGCCGACTTTGCTAAGTATCAAGACAATTACTCTACACACACACACACACACTACATTAATAAATTTATCTTGAATGAGACTGGCTGAATGACAATTGTCCAAGCCAAAAACACACAAAAAAAAATTACAATTATTATAAACAAAACTTTAACTTAAATATGTATATACCTACAACATTCGTATTATCACATATCTTAAAGCTCAAGACATATTAAGTATTGTATCAACAAGTTTATGAAGTTTATTATCAACAATATACTCTCAATTATAGATAATGAATAGAATATTTTAACTTAAAAATAATATCATGTTCTCATCATCCTCATTATCATCTTATCATCAATACGTGTCATTATTTTGTGATAGGAACTAAGTCAGTAATATATTAAACTTGATTTTTTGTACTCCAATGAACAAAGTACAATTTTTTATTTACAATACTTCTTTAAAAAGTTGATTTACGTACCTGTTTTTTGTTGAAAGTTCTTCTTCCTGAAACAAAATATAATGCTATATAAAAACGAATAAAAAATATGAATTTGCTTCATTCCAGCAATAATTTTAAGAACCTTTAAGAAGTACATACAATCTACGAAAACATACCCTGGAGCTGATATACATAGCGATCACAATCCAGTTATAATGGATTTTAGATTAAAAAGATTTCTCAAAGTCAAAAGTCTTAAGAAAAATAGACGTCTCACAACTGAAGAACCCTGAACAGAAAAAAGAAATAAGTATCAAGCTTGAGGAAGAAATAAAAACGATCGAAAACTTGGTACAGACAGACATTAAAGTGACATAGACTGCTCTAAAAACAAAAATAACAAAGATACAAGAAGAAGACATCGGGTTCATAAAACATAACAAAAAACAAGAATGGATAACGCAAGAGATCATGGACCTCATGGACGTAAGACGAAAACATAAAACAAGCTTAATACAAGCGAATCAATAAAATCATTAGAAAAAAGTGCAGGGAGGCGAAAGAAAACTGGATGTCAACAAAATGCCTAGAAATCGAACAACTTCAGGAAAAATACGAGACCTTTAATATTCATAAAAAAGTAAAAGAAATGACAGGCAGACACAAAAAGAGACAAGCAACAATCTTAAAAAACGATAATAACGAAATAATTATGGGTACAGAAGACAAACTAGAGAGATGGACAGAATACATACAAACTCTTTTTAACGACGATATACCTTGTTCTCCACCATCCACAGATAATCGAATAAACGAAAAAGGCCCAGAAATAACCAAAGAAGAAGTGATTCACGCAGTAAAATCTCAGAAAGATGGAAAAACCACCGGTTCAGACAATGTCATTGTAGAAATACTAAAACTAATTGCAGATAACGAAAGTAAAAGCCTAGACTTAATAACAGCACCGGACTATTCAGAATAGCAGCAAGCAAAGTTAGGATACCATGTGATCGCTAACATCCGAACGGATAGCACTTAAGAAAAAGAATAACAGCACTATTCACTCAGCAATATGCGATGATTCATCGAATATTAAGCTTGATGTCTCATGGCCTTAAAACTTTTCTCAGAGCTATTTCTACACGAATTTACAAGGAGTGCGAGTTCCAGATGAGTGACACTCAATTCGGATTTCGAAACGGATTGGGAACACGAGAGGCTCTTTTTGCTTTAAATGTATTAACGCAACGATGCAGAGACATGAATGTAGATGTCTATGCATGTTTTATTGACTATCGAAAAGCATTTGAGTGTGTTAACCATCAAAAGATGATCGAAATTCTGAGAACAACTGGAGTTGACGAACAAGACTTGCGAATTATCTCAGAACTATACTGGCACCAAACGGCAACAATTAAAATAGAGCACACAACATCCGAAGATATACAAATCCGACGAGGAGTGAGACAGGGTTGCGTCTTATCACCGCTACTGTTTAATTTGTATTCGGAGTCTATATTCAGAGAAGCATTAGACCAGGTCCAAGGCGGAATTAAGATAAGCGGAATCAGCATAAACAACATCAGATATGCTGATGATACTGTCTTAATAGCAAGCAACGCATAAGAACTACAAAATATAATAAATGCGGTAGTTCACCTCAGCGAAATGTTCGGTTTACATCTAAACGTTTCCAAAACTAAAACTTTAGTATTTTTAAATACACCAATAAACGTACATGTGTATGCCAATGGTCAAATGATAGAACAGGTAAATTCCATAAAATATTTGGGAGCAAATATCAATAGTCAGTGTAATCCAAAAAAAGAAATACTATCAAGAATCGAACAAGCAAGGAAAACATTCATGAGCATGAAAACATTTTTTACAAGATCAGACCTTAGTCTGCAGCTTAGAATCCGAATAATTAGATGTTTCATTTTTTCTGTCTTACTGTATGGCTGTGAAAAATTGGACAATTGACTCTGAAATCGAAAAAAGAATAGGTGCCTTTGAGATGTAATATACTTCGTCGAATGTGTAAACAAAAAGAATTACTAAGAATAATCAAAGAGAGGAAAATGCAATACTTGTGTCATGTGTTGAGAGGCGAAAAATATGAACTACTTCAATTTATACTGGAAGAAAAAGTACAAAAGGGCAAAAGATCAGTAGGAAGATGCCAGACCTCATGGCTGAAAGACCTGAGGAGATGGTTCGACCGCTGACCCACAGAAATCTTTTGCGCAACAGTTCCCAAAACCACAATTGCCATTTGGATCGCCAACCTTCGAAAGGAGACGGCGCCATGAGAAGAAGAAGCAATAATTTCTTTAGAATTAGACTTCTATTGTTTTATTAAAGAAATTTTTAAAAATACGTCTGCTTATAAATCGTCTTCGATAGTCTTGCCACACAAAACGTTCTCGACATGCAATTTCAGACCCGGCATATATGCCGCCAGACACAACGTATCATAAATGCATAACTGAACATCGGCCGTAAAAGCCTAGATTTCTTGAAGGGCTGCTTTTTCATTGTGTAGCGCTACACACCTAGGCGGGTTATGGCTGACTGTATAACTTTTTCTAATTGGCTTGGTCTTCAATGAAGCAATAATCCAGTGGAATGTTCATTTTTTGAGATCTGATTGTATGTTGTCTCTCCATTGTGTTCCTGTAGGAACCGAATACCAAACGAGTTTTACAAGATTCTCGTTATGCAGTCTATATACGTACCCTACCTACCATTTTAAGCCCAAACCATGTTTTTCAATATATATTGTTGAAAAAATTATTTTATAGAAAACGATACGAGTAAAATAATTGTTGATGGCTTAAAAAAAACTAAAAAACTGTATCCCATTTGGAATCATCTGGTGTTGGTGCTACCTGAATTATCCATATAACACTTTGATATAGTGGTCTGATAAAAAATTGACTAAAACAGGAAATACGTTTATTATTGCACGTATCAGCTTATGAACAATTTAATTTTGTACAAAGAAACTATAAAAACAATTTTTACTACTGTTTATACATAAAAATACATACTATCTAAACACACTATTTTTAAAATACATACAAACCTACGCCTATGTCCTACGTCATAAAATCGAACATCTTGCATTGGTGCAGGATGCAATACTTGTTTGTTCTTTGGTGTATTTTCTTGAAAACGACTAATAGATAAAATAAACACTGAAGGAGAACGACTGGGCTTAAAGATTAATATAGACAAGACGAAAGTAATGGTGGTTAGTAGAACACGAAATATGCAATTAAATATAAGAGTAAACAACAAGAACATCCAAAAGGTCCCCAAGTTCAGATATCTCGGTAGTTGGATAACTGAAGATCTAGATCCAGACACAGAGATACGTAGCAGGATTGAGTAAGCCAGAACAGCATTTACTAATATGAGAACCTTGTTAAGCAACAGCAGCCTTAACTTAGCGCTTCGATATCGCTTTGTAAAATGTTACATTTACTCCATACTGCTATATGGTGTAGAAACCTGGACCATAAAGGCCAATGTGATGAACGATTGGAGGCCTTTGAAATGTGGGTATTTAGAAGACTACTTAAAATTCCCTGGACAGATCACACAACAAATGTCGAAATATTAAATCGAATGGGCAGAGAACGAGAATTGCTGCCAATAATAAAAAGAAGAAAAACTGCTTATCTGGGTCATATATTTCGAAATTCCAAGTACCAGTTCTTAAAGCTTATTATGGAAGGGAAGATAGAAGGAAAACGAGGCATCGGAAGAAAGAAATACTCATGGCTTAAAAACATAAGGGATTGGACAAACCTCGATGCCCATGCACTTTTTAGAGCCACACAAGATCGAGAGGAGTATGCCAGAATTGTCGCCAACATCCACTAATTGGATAGGCCACCATAAGAAGAAGAAGATTAAACAGTATACAGGAGAGACGGTCTCTCTTGTTTTAAAAGGTTCAGACAGTTTCCCCTGAATGCGTACTCTACATTCAACTTTTTCAAGAGTTAGTTTTGTTAAATTTGCAAATTGATTTGGTATTTCTAGCTCTTTCATTGCATTAACCATTTCTCTTCTATTCACAGTGTCGTAGGCTGCTTTGTAGTCTATAAATATGTGATGAGTATCAACGCCATATTCCAGTGTTTTTTTCCAAAATTTGTTTCACGGTTGCAATCTGATGAATTGTCGATTTACCACCACTCCTGAAACCAGCTTGGTATTCTGCTACTATCCGTTATGCATATGGTGCCATACGGTGACATAGTACTGTGAAAAATATTTTATACTCTGCATTTAGAAGCGTAATTCTTCTGCGGTTAGAGCATTCAAAGATATCTCCTTTCAATTACTTATTCAATTGATTGAATTTGTTTATCGTTGTTGAATTGTTGATTATTTTATCACTACGAAGTTTCACATTCATTTTTGTCAGATAAACTGTAGAACTGTCAAATAAATCAATGCAGCGCTATCTTTCAGGAAAGTGACTAATTATTTTACTTTCAAATCAACATAAAAAAATTAAAAATGATTTTTTCTTCATTTGCTTCGGTGATAAAGCGTCACCCTGCTTCAGTCTACTGCATCGAGCAAAAAGACAAAAGAGGGAATGTAAAGGTAGTGGGGGCAAAAATATTGTTAGACAGGAAGTGCGACCTTTAGAGGCCACTTTAAACAAGGAAAGAGAGTCTCTCTCCTTGTTTGACATCAAATTTAGTTGGGTTATGTTATTGTTTATCCCAAATGTCACATGAAATCTTATTTATTTATATTGAAGTTTTTTAACAATTTTGTCGCATTTTAGACTATCATCGTTAATAATTAATTAAAACTTTCTCGTCTAGGACACATTCTGAAAAATATTATATAGTTACTGTTAATAATTGTCGGAAAATTTAAATTTGGCGCATTCGCATTTCCGGATATGACCGCCATTAGAGGCCACTTTTTTGGTCTCCTTTTCATAAGGATTAGATTCCCTCTTTTGTCTTTTTGCTCGATGGTCTACTGTTTCTTTTAAAACTGCTGGATACTCTATTGCTCACACATATTTTATATACTTCATCATCCATACATTACTTTTGGTCATCGGAATAAATTTTTTTTTATTTGATTCTCGAACATCTCATTTCATACTTTATTTATTTCTACTTTCAAATACTATAAATAGGTTATGTATAGGATTTTTACATCGAGTTAGATTCTAACTCTATATTTGTTTCCCATCTAGAAGCTGTATAGTTGGTTGTAGAATTAAGTGATATTTATCTTTGTTTAACACATTTTGTTTTTTAACATTTTTTTGTTGAAGGGCACTATGGTGTTTGTCTCGTCTTGTTGGTATTTTTTTCTTGTCATGTCAGCTAGTGTGTTTGGTAATGTAGATATTTTTCTCCATATTTTAAGAATTTTGCTGCTATTTCATCGGTACGACTAATTAAAAATTAAATTTTAATTAATTATTATATTATAGATATTGACATTATATAACGCAGTGGTCAGACAGGGTGACACTATATCACCCAAACTATTCAATCAAGCTTTGGAAGACGTTATGAGGAAATTACAATGGGAAAAACAGGGTATTAACATAAATAGCCAATACTTGAATCACTTGAGATATGCAGACGACATTGTATTAATAACAGCTAAGAGGGAAGAATTACAAAATATGACGGATGAATTAAATAGCGAATCAACAAAAATAGGTCTACATGAATGAATTGTAATATAACGGTAATTATGACCAACCAACCAGTATAATTAATAATTACAATTGCACAAACAACTATAGAACAAGTAAAAGAATATGTATATTTGGGATAACTAGTTAAATTATTAAAGAAAATCAGACCAGGGAAATAAAGAGAAGGATACAGTTGGCTTGGGTATTCTTCGGAAAACTTTCCTATATACTAAAAAATAGAAAACACCCCCAATATTTAAAAACAAGAGTCTTTAACCAATGTATACTTCCTGTTCTCGCCTATGGTTCTTAAACTTGGACGTTTACAAAGGAAAACATGGAAAGGCAAATGCTGAACATCAGACCATCAGATGAGAAAAGAAATACTTGGATCCGCAACAAAACAAAAGTGACCGATGTATCAACGCAGATAGCAAAATTTAAGTGGAAGTTCGCTGGACATACCATAAGACAGAAAGACGGCAGATGGAATAAGTTGATTATACACTTTAGATCATATAGTTACAAACGAAAAAGAAGAAAGCCACAAATGAGATGGTCAGATGACTTGAAGAAACACGCAGGCCCGAAGTGGGTACAAACTGCCTACAATAGAGAGACGTGGAAGAAGAAAGAGGAGGCCTATGTCCAAAATTGGACAGCAAGGGCTGTATAGATAGATAGATATATAGATCATATCGTATTGATATTTAAAATAATTTATACATACATTTTCTACATAATTTCAAATATACAAAAATTTACAAAATAATTCACAATTCAAATTCACATTTTTGTAAATTTACGAAAGTAGTGAAAAATAGCTTATTTAAGCTTTTGGTCGTCGTCGTACCAATTATGTATATAACATAGATACATACTTAATATTATTTTTACGATGTCTAGTGTTTGTTTTTGTAAAATAATTATATTTTTTATCAAACGGCCTATAATATTAACCTTTTACAAATAATCATTAATGTTGTTATATAGGTCATTTAATACCTACATCAGTTCAGATTATGGATGCTTTCTATACCTTAAAGCAACCTGCACATCTTTAAAAAAAGATAGATAAGTTGGTATCAAAAATTTAATATTTTATGATTGTATTTTAGGTTTTATAACATGCAGAACTTTTTATAAAAAATAACTTTTTTACATTGGAGAAGAAGCTGAATAATGTACAACGTACATTTCATCGTAAGACATGAAAAACTCTACAAACTAGAAGAGGAATTGGAGAACATGAATTGGGACATAATGGGACTATAAGAAGTTAAAAGAAGAGGTGAAGGATATGTGGACTTACATTCAGGCAACATGCTCTACTAAAAATGTAAGGAAGACTATTCATATGGTGGAGTGGTTTCTTAATCAAGAAGAAGAGAAAATAATAACCTCAGATAATTCATAGCATTTCAGACAGGGTTACATATATGATCTTAAAACTTAATTCACAAACCAAAATAAAGATTCTACAGTTTTATGCTCCAACTAAAAAAGCAACTAATGATGACGAAATACTTTTTACGTTAACCTCAAAAAAGTCTATAGACAACAACAATGAATCTAAAATAATAATAATGGGAGATTTTAACGCTAAAATTGAAAGAATGAATAAAACACTGAAAACAAGATGGACAATTTCGTATTCGGTACAAGAAACACAAGAGGAGAAAAACTTATTGAATTCCTGGAACAAGAAAACTGTGTGCTATGAATACATTTTACAAAAAGAAACACAACAGATAGTGGATATGGATCGTAGCTAACGGAACTACCACAAATAAAATGTACTATTTTTTAAAAATTTTATTTAAAAAATCCCTTTATAAAAGATATAATAATAAAAATCCTATCGGGCTACATCACATAACGTTTTCGGAATAACTATTCCATCATCAGTGCTATCTAGATGTACATGTTTGAAGCCACTAAATATGTGGTTTAAAACCCTTTAAATGTAGTTTGATTAATTTTGAGTTACATCTTTGATAAAAAAAAACTATGATGTTTAGGTTACAAAAGGAATTAATCACATGGCAATGTAAGACTCCACTGGGTTTGCTAGTCCTTAGACGAAGTGTCTGTGAGGACTTGTTGATAGGAACTGTGAAAGTCGCTGAACCTGGAACTAAACAACTAATAAAGGAAAAACTACAAATACTAGCGGAAAACAATCGCCATACTCAAACATATGTAGAACTTATTAAAACAATTAGAAAAGAACTAAAACGCGAGAAAAAATGGAACGAAACCTTAATAGAGCCAATCATTTAAAACAACAGATAGTCGAAGACTTCTAAAAAACATTGTAGAATTCGAAAAGTCAGACTAATGAGCCAACAACGGAGAAGGTCAAAAGAAAAATAAAAAACGTGGGATTAGAGGTACTACCAAATATAGAGGGATTCCAAATAGAAAGAGTTAAAAAATAATGAAGCTCCAGGATATGACGGTATCATTGCTGAGCTCCTAAAAACAAGCAAGACAGAAACAATCCATATATAAAATCCCTTAAGACTGAAATGAGAGTCTAAACTACTCTTACACAAAAAAGGAGACAAATGTAACCTAAAGAATTATAGACATATATCGTTGTCCAGTCAAGTATACCAACTGTTCATCAGAGTTATTAACAAACTGTTGACTTACATAATGGATAATTAACAACAATTACCAATAACAACCTATTGAACATCTCAACTTTGAATTGAGATAGCGAAGTGGTTCGGATTAGCCGATGGATCAGTAATTGATCCCTACCCGAAGACGTTTAGAAAACAGTAAGTATAAATAAGAACTTTTTTGTTTTCTTCAATGATTCACAATTGGTTGTCCATACTGTTTATATTTACGTACATATGTCGTAATAAGTCAAACCAAGTGACTAAAATTCCCCGCAGATAAGAAGTTAATCAATCAAACAACAAATATAAAAATTTCAAATTTAATAATTTTTTAAAATTATAATTTAAATTACTGTCTAGCTCATAAGGTTATTGATCCGTAAATAAATATATTTAGATAGCAAACCCAACGTGTAAGGTAAAAAATATTAACGCGACAATTGAATTCAAATAGAAGTTTGATTTATCCAATTCCGTCATGTAATATATTTATTTATTTATTTATTTTCAACAGGCTGCTGCCCAATAAGATACACGATATTTACAATATTGGTATATTCCAATATACTTATATAAAAGAAATTTTCAATGTATACCTATCTAAAAATTTTTCAATGTATCTGTATGCCAATTAACAATACAATAAAACAAAATAAAATATAAACATCTTATAGTTTGATGGTTACGAAGGACAATTCTGTATGATCGGAACCTATTTTTGTTCTTTTTTCCAATTCGTGCAGCCTCAAAAATATGAATGGCTTAGTTCATTAATCCAGATAAGAGGGATAATCGTCATCCTGATCATACTCGGGCATATTAAAAATCATAATGTTGTTGGATCCTTTCTGTCTCTCGATCATTTTACTAAACACTGATTGGTCAGTTGTGTTTTGTTCCATGGAACCAGTTGTTTGGGGCACTTTTATATCTTTCAGACTAAATATTTCAAATCGAATTTCAGAATAGAGTTCATTAAAGCTTGTCTAAAAAGAACCATACAAAGAGTCCAGCTTACTTCGAAGGGACTTTATTTGCTCTATAACGTCCATTTTCTGCTTAGTACTGCCCTTTATGCATGCAACTTAGCTCTCCAAAACATGTACTCGTGCTGAAATCCCAATCAAATTCTTAATTTTGGGAGTACAATCCTTGCACCTATCGTATTATTCTACTTTGCGTCACTATTGCTCTGATTTCTGTAGCACTTATTGAAAATTGTTCTGAAAATTCTACAGAAATTGTTCTGTAGAACAATTTCTTCACAATAACAACTTGCAATAATCGCAAGGAAAACCAAAGACATTGGTTGAGATCAATTGTATGGATAGAAACAAGACAGGGGACCAATTAAGACAATTTGCACAATATAATGCGCCTTTTAAATTAATTAAAACACCAAAAATTCTTACAACAAAAAACATAAACAAACAATTAACACAACCAACAAACAAAAAAAAGTTTGATAACAGCAGTTATCAAACAACGTATTAAAATAAAAAAATTACTTTAAAAATACAAAGTAATGTCATCAATTTTCACTACATTAACCTAGTTTTTTTTTCTGGTGCATTATACTCAAAGGTGATAAATAACAGAAAACACTCAATAATAAAAAATATAAAACATATTTTAATTTACCTTTGCAGGAAATGCTAAAGAACTAGAAACTACAAGCAATACTGTAAGCAAATGATTCATCTTGATATAGCAATAGTTTATGTGTGATAAAAGTTGTAAACAATCATTTTATACCATTGTGATAAAATTCTCAATAATTTGATTTTTATCACAAGATATATATTTATTAATGTCTCGATCTAATCAGTAAAACGTTGATACTTAATGATCTCGTATTCTATATATTAAATATACATTTGCTTATATCTTCTTGTATTCTTATTTACAGTTGATCTAAAGATCTCATTCGTAGTGCAGCCTAATCCATTTTTTCAAATTTCGCAACCATGACATTCTTCTGAGACCTGATTTTGCCTTCCATTTTTTTGCTTTCTATTTTGAAGTAATTTTTGTCCTTGCATTATGTGGCAAATATTAAATTTTTTTCGCTTTATAGTTAACATTAGTGATGTTGACGTCACCATGAGACGGGGATCCAATCAATTGCCATCTACAGTCACTTTACTCATTGTTTGTGACTTCCTCCTATTTAAGGCTAGGACTTAAACGAAATGATAGTTTAGTGTGTTGTACAACTTTCATAACAAATAAGTCTCTTTTGGAGAATCGCTGATCTTTTGCGTAAAGTGGTCTTATGAAATCGAATTACATACAAAAACCAGAGTAATTCTAGTTTGGCAATCCATTTGTTGAGTTTTGTATTATATTTTTTACCGATCACCAAATTCGCAGACAATATTTTTTTAGAATCAACAAACTTTAAAAAAAATTAGAATTAAACTTTTAAAATAATAAACTTATTGCATGAAAGGGTCGGTCTTTTCACCTCCAGATATATATTGTCCTATCTGACTGATAGTTATCAGGAATTTATTTATCCATAAAATAAAATGTACCCGCTTTTCACGTCAAATTATGTTGCGGTTACTTATCTGTTTTTTGTTTTAAAATCTGACATCGCGGTTAGATTGAGTGAAACGCACGAGAATATGGAATAATTCTCCTGCATTTGATATCTGAGTGCATTTACGAATGTTTTTTAACCAAGAAACTTGTTTTCTTTCTACACCTCTACGGCCCTCTATTTTGCCTTTAAGGATCAGTTGTAATATTTTATATCGACTTCCCCTTACTATATGTCCCAGATAAGACATTTTTCGATGTTTAACAGTATTTAGCAGTTCTCTATCTGTATTGACGCTCCTTAGCACTTCTTTATTAGTTTTCCTTGCTGTCCAAGGTACCTTCCGCATTCGTCTATGAACCCAGATTTGCAATGCTTCAATTTTGTTCATGATCGATACTTTTAGCGTCCATACTTCAGCATTATTTTAAATACTCATTATTTTAAAAACAGATTGAATCACATTTTAAGTCATAATCAATCTATTTATACATGTCTTTGGGCCATTACGACCCATATTTATACATATAATGTATTAATGAATTGTCCAGCAGTTGAAATTTTCGTTATTTATATTCACTGCCGGTGCTTCAATCGCACTACAGTAGGTCACGTTAGTTCGTGCCCATAGCGAATACTTCAAATATTACCTTCATTATGAGACACATTTAAAACACCTTTCACTTTTCTCCAGTGTGCACCCTCAAATGTTTTTTGGAAGAACATGCTTGACTAAACTGCTTAAAACAAATTTCACACTTGTAAGGTTTTTCTTCAGTGTGTACTTTCAAATGTGTTTTCAAATTACTTGCTTGTATAAAGTTCTTAAAACAAATTTCACACTTATAAGGTTTTCTCCAGTATGTATTATCAAATGACATTCTATATGACCTTTCTGGGAAAACTGCTTAAAACAAATCTTACACTTGTAAGGTGTTTCTTCAGTGTGTACTCTAGAATGTGCTTTCAAAGTACTTGCTTGGCTAAACTGCTTAGAAAAAATTTCACACTTGTACGGTTTTTCTCCAGTATGTATTATCAAATGACTTTCTAAATTACCTTTTTGGAAAACTGCTTAAAACAAATCTCACATTTGTAAGGTGTTTCTCCAGTGTGTACCCTAGAATGTGTTTTCAAAGTCGCTTGACTAAACTGCTTAAAACAAATTTCACATGTGTAAGGTTTTTCTCCAGTGTGCACTCTCAAATGTATTTTCAAAGCACCTGCTTCACTGCATTGCTTAAAACAAATTTCACACTTATAAGGTTTTTCCCCAGTTTGCACTCTCGAATGTCTTTTCAAATATTTTCTTCACTAAACTGTTTAAAACAAATTTCACACTTGTAAGTTTTTCTCCAATGTACACTTTCAAATGTGTTTTCAAAGAACTTACTTGTTTATATTGTTTACAAAAAATGTAACACTTACTAGGTAGTATTTTCCCAAGTATGTACTTTCAAATGTGTTTTCAAATTACTTGCATGTATAAAGTTCTTAAAACAAATTTCACACTTGTAAGGTTTTTCCCCAGTGTGCACTTACAAATGTGTTTTTAAATTACATGCTTGAATCAATTTTTTAAAACAAATTTCACACTTGTTAGGTGTTTCTCCAGTATGCACTTTCAAATGTGTTTTCAAAGAACTTGTTTGTTTAAGCTATTTACAACAAATTTCACACTTGTAAGGAGTTCCCCAGTGTGTACTCCAAAATGTCTTTTCAAAGCACCTGCTTCACTGCACTGCTTAAAACAAATTTCACATGTGTAAGGTTTTTTCAAATTTGTTGTATTTTACTTGGTGCTGGAGTTTGAAGCGAATCAGCAATTTTTCGAACTTTATTTATTTTTCCATTTCCTTTCTGCTTTCTAACATCCTCCTGTTCCTTCAAGCTGTTTAAAACGTCACTAGCAGTTAATACTTCTCCATAGACGAACTGTCTTAGCAGGACAGTTTAGAATTATCCTTTTCTCTGTGGGAGCAATTTCTCTAACTGTGTCAGAGTCAAGTTTTCTTGTTGTTCTTGTTGACTCCACATGAAATATATGGTCCAGTTCATCTTTGGTTGGAGAAATAAAACTAGACATATCTAAGTCTGCAATTGATGTTGCAGATTTAGCTACAGATGTTTGGTGTTTGGATGATGATGGTTCAGCTTCATTTATTGATGTTTTGTTAATAAATCCACTAAGTATTTTCCTTATTCTCATCTATAGTATTTTTACCAGAATTCTGGGAAGAGAGTATTTTTTTTAAACTGAAGCTGCTCTGAAATGATTCGATTCAAGAAATTTTTGACTATTTACAGGATACACACCAGTAGTCTCAAAACCAGATATAATATTTTGTGAGAGCATAGCCTCCTGCCAAGTTTCACTTAGAAGTTCTACGAATTTGTCCTTAGATGAACGCCCAGTACCTTCCCATATTCTCTTCTTTCCATATGCTACTAACTTTCGATCCCATGTATATTTAACTGATTTGAAAACATACTTATCAAGTGGTTGCAATTTGTCCATTAAATGATTGGGAATCTTAATAAGGTCAATGTTATGTTGTAATACTTGTTAAATTATTCGAATACTTATATGACTTCGATGGCCATCATGTAAGAGTGCAGCTTTTGATTTGGTAAATTCTGTATCTCTCGAATTGTTTGCACATGTGGTACAAATCCATTAAGGACCCAATGGTAAAATTGAGGTTCCTACATCCAACCATTCTTGCTAGAAACGTAAAGCATTGCTGGCATGGCCTCTGGTGATACCCATCTTGTTTGGACAGCAAGTAGTTCTCTGACTGTAGCAACGAGAAAAACAGTAGAGGTGAGTCGTTGACGTTTTTATCGTTAATGAAACTGAACTGCTTTTCGTAAACATGTAACAAGTTGAAAAACTAATTAAAATATTTAAGCGAGTACACAAAACAAACATGCTTTCTTGAATCAAAGAAAAATATACTGAAATACTTTCAACGGCTTTTCAAATTTGCTGTAGTTGATTTATAACTAAGTTTTTTTTGCAAAATTTGCATACAGCCTTCTCACTGTTAATGTCTTTCTCAAAGTGATGCCATAAAATATTAACATCTTTACGCGCAGACATGTTAAACACACAATTAGTTAATAAAGTAAATATTTAGTATTCACAGAATAAATTCACATTTACGTTAGACAAAACACAACTCCAAATAAAAATTTAGTTTGCTGAATAATATAAAACGTGAATCGGGGGCTCCCATGTGTTAATATTTCAAATTAAAAATAATCGATCATTGTAAAATTCAGAAAGTCGAGCATAAAAGCTGCATCTTCTACAAATGTGCATTGTTTGAAAATACAATTACGCTTGTACTAGGTAAATGATTTTAACTAAGAAAAAGACTTTTTAATTGAATATTTACAATAAATAAATCCTTTAAAGAACTATCAATAAAGATTTCAGCTTCAAAACAACATCAATTAGTTGGCTTCCCAGTGAGAAAACGTAGATTATTTAACGACAAATAAACGGTTAAATAAAACAGTTCGGTGATTCAACGCTCATCTCTACAGAACAGAACTAGTTTTGTGATATGTCATACGTAATCACGGTAGTAAGTTGTTCTTTCATAAAGCATAATAAATAAACACAAACAGACTGTTTGTCTTATTATTCAGCAAACTAAATTTTTATTTGGAGTTGTGTTTTGTCTACCGTAAATGTGGATTTATTCTGTGAGTACTAAAGATTTATACTATAATACTGTTTGAAACAGTCAGTATTAGTAAAGCATTATGAGGGAGCAGGTGGATTGTATTAAATTTAAACTGGACGAAAAATTACGTCTTTTAATTAAAAATAAGATATTATTTGGTATTTTCCAAATACTATCTTTGAAACTATGTTTCGTTTAGATTTTTTGGAGGTATTAAGTGTGAAAATAAGAATTAGTTCTATAAAAATGAAATCAAATAAAAAATAATTCCAACACTACTGTTTAAATTAAAAATAACTCCAAACAATTAGAAATTCTAAACCAAATTCTTAGGTAATTAAATGTTCAAACAGACCACCAAGTTGTAACAAACAGTAACCAAATCTATTATACATAGCATTTCTCATGGCGTTGAGTTCATCTGCCGATATGTTTTGGCTAAGTTGGATTATCTTTTCTTTAGTTCCTTCAAGTTGGTGGCTCGCTCGAACTCATGCCTGTACAATTTTGTTTTTAGCATCCCCAAAAATAAAAATCTAGAGGAGCTAACTCGGGTGACCGAGGGGCCATTTTATTGTACCGTCTGTACTAATGACACGTTCAGCAAAAATTAACAATAAATAGTCTCTAACGACTTTTGCATTATATCTAGGACAGCCGTCTTGTTGAAACCAAATTTCGTTGAAGTAAATTTGAAGACGTTGAAGTGCAGGAATAATTTGATTTTGCAGTAATTGGAGATATTTGACTGCGTTTAAATTGCCTTCAATGAAAAAAGGACCAATAATATGGTCTCCCAAAACTCCAGTCCAAACATTCAATTTTTATGGATACTGCGTACGCACAGACACACTCAAATGCTTATTCTCCTGAGGCCAATAACGTACAGCGGATGAATTATGTTTCTTGTGAATTGTGAAGGAGGACTCATCTGTAAACAAAATATTTTTTAAAAAATTATTATTTGCATGGCATCTCTCCATCATAATTTCACAAAATTGCATCCGTTTAAATTTATCATCAGGAAATATTTCTTGAGTTGTCTGCACTTTATAACAATGGTAGTTGTTTTTTTTTGCATTCAAATCAACTTCATCGGCAATTTGTTTACTTGAACACGGCGTCGCTTCAGTCAATGCACAAACTTGAATTTCTCTAATTTCTCGTTCTTGAGAAATTTTCTTTTCGCGAGGTTGATCTGATGGGCAACATTTTTTACATCTGCCATTAGTACAGCCAAACTTTTCAAATTGATGAATAATGGCTAATACAGAAGCAAGTGAAGAATTTGGTCTGTCACTGAATACAAAGAAGACCAAATTCATGATAATTACAAAGAAATGTATCAATAATATCAACTTACATGTAGGACAGAATCTCATTGAACGAGTACAAAATTACAATTACCTCGGAACAAATATTAACGAGTCAAACGAATACATCAGAGAAATAAAAATAAGAATAGAGAAAGCCCGCAGTGCATTTAACAATATGAAACAAATGTTGTGTAGCCGTAACCTAAGCCTAAAGCTGAAAATACGAATGCTTAAATGTTATGTTTTCTCGGTCCTGTTATATGGGGTGGAGGCGTGGACACTAAATAAGCAATGTATGGGTAAGCTGGAGGCATTTGAGATGTGGGCGTACCGAAGAATGTTAAAAATCTCCTGGAAGGATAAGATAACTAACCAAGTTGTATTAGACAGGATGAACAAACAAAAGGAGGTCGTATTGAGTGTTAAAATGAGGAAACTACAGTACCTGGGACATATTACACGTGGGAATAAATATCAACTGTTGCAACTAATTATGCAAGGAAAGATTGAAGGTAGGCGCAGCATAGGTAGGAGAAGAATGTCATGGTTGAGAAACCTCAGGGAGTGGTTTGCTTGCACTTCCATACAATTGTTCCGAGCGGCAGCCTCCAGGGTCAAAATTGCCATGATGATAGCCAACCTTCGTAGCGGAGATGGCACGTGAAGAAGAAGAAGAAGGCTAATACAGTTTTTTCTATAGGTATTGGCCAATTTTCAAAAGCCATAATAAATAAACTGATAGTTTCTTGTACTGAATTGCCCCCAAAGTACCATTTTATTGTTTGTACCCGTTCTTCTGTTGTATAAACAGTCGACATAATTATTTCTTATGTTCACACTTACAAAGTTACCTCCAAAAAGAAATACATAGCTGTCGACAGGCCGACAACATAGCCGTCTCGTCTCGACGAATGGCAATGTTGCCAAAATCACCGAGCCGCAAGCCCTTATCTCTTGTCGTACTGCTCCACCATAGGCCGATCAGATACCAGCATATTCTAGACTAAGCCGCAGATTCATTTAGAATTTTTAAACTGCTGCGTTAGCCTTTTTGTTTTTCTGTACACCGAGCTGGGGATTTGAACTGACATCTCTCGCATTGAAACGAAGGAGAAGCCAGCCGCTTGGCTATCCGATTGACTAAATTACCATATATATAAAACACTAATAAGGCCAGTGTTAACATACGGGTCAGAAACGTGGTCACTTACTCAGAACGACCAAGAACTGCTTAAACGTTTCGAGAGAAAAATTCAAAGGAAAATATATGGAGGAGTCCAAGAACAGGGTTTGTGGCGTAGGCGCTACAACTTTGAGTTATACAGAAGTTTTGGGAACCTGACGTTGTAAAATGTATTAAATTAGCACGCCTTCGATGGATAGGACATGTAATTAGGCGAGATCAAGATGCAACGATCAGAAAAATTTTCGACCGAAGAGGACCAGTGGGAAGACGATCCAGAGGAAGACCAAAACTTAGATCTCAAGATAACATAGAGGATGATCTAAAATCCATCGGAGTTAAAGCATGGAGAAGAGTTGCCAGAGACAGGGGCGAATAGAAGATTGTTCTGAAGAAGGCTTTGGCTCATGACGAGCTGTAATGCCACTGATGATGATGAAGTAGTCGTTACATTACGTTCTGTAAATCATTGTTGTTATATAGGCTTAGTCATGATACTATGACTAAGAAGATAAGATATTGCGCATAAAGGTTGATTCTGTTGCCGAGAGGGGGCATTTGGGCCTGTAGGACCCATCGCCGGCTCTTCGGACTTCTTCCTGTCCCCGGAATTTGATCGGGTGTTGACCATCTTTGCTTGTCGCTGGTAAAACGTGTTAATACTGCTACTGGTATAAAATAACAGTTACCGTGACAAGTATCTGTTATAGGTAACAGTTCCAAGGAACAGTTACAAAATAGCAGATCAAAATAGAAAACATAACAGGTAAAATAATCTAAGTATTCTTTGACTTACGAAAGAAATAACTTAGTAAACAAGGAAATAAAATGGTATATAAAAATACAATGCATAGAAAATGTTTCTAATTGTTTCTTGACTTACGGAAGAGACAACTTAGAATGAAAAGTAAAATACACAAGAATAAAAGAACAGAAAAGTGCAGAAATATTCCTAAGTGTTTCTTGACTTACGGAAGAAACAACTTAAGACAGAAATATAGATAAATGAAATATGTAAATATGAAACAATGTATGGAAATATTTCTAAGTGTTTCTTAGAACAGAAAACAAACAAGAGAATCAAATATAGTAAAATAAGAATACAAATATTTGTAAGTGTTTCTTGACTTACGGAAGAAACAACTTATAATAGAAAATAAGAAAATCAAATACAGAAAAAGATATGGAAATATTGCTAAGTGTTTCTTGACTTACGGAAGAAACAACTCAGCATGAAATGGTAAAATAAAAGAGACAAATATATTAAGAAAATATCTTAGATAAATATCGGAAATAATAATGCAATAATGATTATGAAAATATTTCTAAGTGTTCTTTTGACTTACCGGAAAAGAATGACTTAGGCACACAATAAAATTAACAAGTCAAATATCAGAGAAATATTTCTAAGAGTTCTTTGACTTACCGGAAAGAACTACTTAGACACAAAGTACAAAATCAAATTTATAAAATAGAAAAAAGTAAGGTAAATATTTCTAAGTGTTCTTAACTTACGGAAGAACAACTTAGATACAAAATACAAGAAAAATAAACAATCAAAATAATCAAATAAAATATCAAATAATCAGTATATGAACAAATATAAGTCAAAGTAATATTCTAACCTGAAAAGGTCTGAATATACAATAATAAAATATAAATGGTTATCAGGAAATAAGAAATAAAACAATAGCTTAGTCGGAACAATAATAGCACCGACTAGGTCTACAGAAGAAGAGGCAAGCTCGACTGACCGATGAGAGAAATTCCGTCTGCTTTTATATAAAACAAATCCTTTGTTTTACGTAGTAAAAGTGGAATTTCCCTACATCGAGTCAATTAGAAATTCGGATTTGCCCACACTTGGAATTTCCAAGTATTTCTCCGAATTTCTAAATGCGTCCGGCACAGCGGTCAGCTTCTACTGTACCTGACACGCCTCCGGAGACAATTCAGACACATCAGTCGCGTCATAGTCTCGGCGCCGAACTGGTCCTTTTTGGTCACAGAACTATCAACTATCTGACAGCTGGGAAACTGTTCGTCACCTGATGAATGTGAATGCCGGCGCCATATTTCTATTAAAGAATATTTTGTACGACGGATTGTTCGGTTCGGCGCCAGAACTGTGAGGAGCGATTAATTACAGGGACCCGATCCGTCATCTGCGCATGTGCGAAACGACTGCATTCGAAATATTTCGAACCTTCAAATGAAAATTTTAGGTGGTATCTTATCTTGCATTGTCAAATAAAAATTGTTTTGAATAGTTCCCTATTTACGTAATTAGTAAATATATCAGTGAACTGTTTTGAATGTGGTAAAATTTTCTCAAATCAGTCTAAGCTTTCTACGCCGATGCGATGTGGAGAAAATGTGCATTTAAATAAGTGTCTGGAAGATTTCCAGTAGCTTTTTTCAAGCCGAAAGGACTTCTACATTAATGAAGTTTATTTTACAGAAATTATGAAAGTTGTTGGAAAAATACAAACACTCTGTTTTATGTCCGCCATTACTTCAGTTTTTTATGGAAGAGTATTGAAGAATTAAACTATTTTAAACACGTTTTAGAACGAGACAACTTTTGAAAACATCCACCTGAAGACAACGATTTTGCCAACCCATACAAGATTAACCCATTAACCGTAATATGTCATTTAAATTTAGTTCATTAATACTTTGTTTACTTTCAACAACAATAAATAAATTTAAGTTTATAATAATACTTATATAATAATTTATTATAATCCTCATCCTTACTCATAAACATGTATTAGGTACGTTATTTTAGTTATGAATGTAACAATTATGTACCTGTAGAAAGAAATATTGCAAAATTTCCTATTTTTATTCCTAATCGTTTTTATAAACTTGCTCAGATTTTTTTAAGTTGGAGATTGTCCCTCGTTGTCACTTTTGATGTCATTTCAAAGATTGCACATGCGCAGTTGACGGATCGGGTCCCTGTAATTAATCGCTCCCACAGACCACTAATAATTAACTAGACGTTTTACGTAGGTAGCTCAAGGTCAAATTAAACTTAATGTCATTTGTAGTACCGATCCTAATCTTCAGATGTCGCTTTACTCTGTCTCTACTTTTACTCTGCAGTTTAGGTTTAGAACACAACTAAGAAAAGAATTATAATTGTCAATCGCCAATTGTCATATTAGCGTCTATATTTTGATTTTGTTAGTGTTAGTTTGTAAATTACAAAACAAATCACCTACCTCAGTGATCTACGTTTTAAATGTTCCTGGCGGTGTTCAAATAGTATTTTGCACATTAATAATAATCAGTTAAATATGGTTTTTCACAATAAATGTTGTATCCTACAATGTACTAATTCGTCATTAATTAGACATACCTTTCCAAATCCACGATGAAGACATTACACGATTTAGGAAGTGGCTTAGTGTTATAAATAATCCTAATTTAGATATGATGAATGCTAGTACAGTTTATAAAACAAAACGAATCTGCCACAGACACTTCGAAGATAAGTTTGTTTCTTCATGGAGTCATAAATTGTATAAAAATGCAATTCCTAGCTTATATTTGTATGGTGAGTCCAATAAATATTTGATATTAGAGAACAAATAACTGATTGATGAACTTAAATCTGCAACTTCTTTCCTTGAGTTCCGTAAAAGAACAAAATCCTATCTATCTGAAAGATCATATTATTCAGTAGAAGAGTTTCTTAACGAATAGTGTTATGTACAAGTAACTAAACAATTTGTATAAATATATATTTGAGTATCACATGCAGAAACTTGTATTAAAATGTATTAGTTCGTAAGGATTTATTATGCAATTTATTTAAATTTTGCAATACATTGTGTATTTTATTATTTTTTATTTTGTGATATTGACGATTTATGTAATTTCAGTAATATTTAAATTGCTATTTTTCTGACTTTTTTGTGTAGAAAGGATGTCTTCAATTTCTTAAGATGTAAAAATAAAACACAAACATGGTTCACGCAACTTTATTCCGACCTCGTGTCTTACAATCTTCTTGTCGTCTGTCAACTGTCAGCTGTCATTACACCATGACAGAACATCAAATTTTAAATTAAAAAAAGGCGGTAACAATAAGAAGCCTACAGCTCGGCCAACCTGACAACAAGAGCGCCCTCGCTCTTCCATATACAAAAATAAACCATTTGGAAATACATAAAAACATAACCAAATCATAACATTAATAAATATTTGCTATAACATATCATTTGTCATAAACTGTCATTGAAAGTGCATAAACATGACAAAAATCATAAGATTCATAAATATTAGTCATAACATGTCATTGAAAGTACATAAAGATGACAAAATCATAACAATCATAAATATTTGTCATAGACATAAGTTATCATATAAACACCTTTCAGGAATTATTCCTCATAAACGTAATTCATCATAAGTATAAGTTCTTAATTGTAGACATAATGGGTAATAATAGATATTAATTGTTTTGGGCAAATATAAGCTGTAGTTGCTAAACATAAAGTAAGTAATTCAGTATGAACAAAAATGTGACTAAAATAAGAACCATAATATCAAAGCTTAAAATACTTAAATAAAATCTTAAGTTCTATATGGATAAAATCCATAACTATTAAGTCGTAGAGGAAGACTAAGTTTAGTTTGATGATTTCATCCATAATCTGAGATGATCAGCATCAAATACACCTTCGAATGGTTTCTGAGTCATCTGAAACCCCTCAACATCAGAAATTAGATATCTGTCATTAGGTAATATTTTCTTAATAATATAAGGTCCCTTAAATTTAGGTAATAGTTTCTTATTTACACCAGGTGTAACATCAATGTTAGGTGTCATGACATAATCACCAATATTATAAATTGAAGCTTGTTTATGTCTTGAATCATAATACAGCTTGTTGACTTCTTGGGATTTCTCTATCTTGTCACTTGCATTATGTCGTAATTCATTAATATCAGACTTGTCTTTGTTAATGGATGACAGAAAATACTTTAAATTATCTTTGACATTACCTACTTGGTTCATTCCAAATAATAGCTTAGAAGGTGTCTGACCTGTAGTTCGATTAACAGTGTTGTTGACAGCAAATTCAACTTCATTAAGTACTTGATCCCAACATTCTGGGCCCTTGGTTAGTTTCGCTATCATTGGTATAATAAACCGGTTGAACCTTTCAATTTGTCCATTGGCTCTTGGTACACCAGTAGCTACAAGAACATGCTGTATTCCATTATCTTCTAAAAATTTAGTGAATTGTTTGGATGTAAAAGCTGAGCCTCGATCAGTGACTATTTTTAAAGGTTTACTGTAAGTAAAGAAGTATGAGTTTAAATACTTAATAACCTCATTACAATTAGTTGACTTGCAAGCATACAATTTCAAGAATTTGGTAAAACCATCTACAATTGCAAAAATATGCTTATAACCAGTTCCTTTAGATTTTTCAAGTGGTCCACAATGATCCAAATGTAAAATATTAAATGGTTTGTCTCCCTTTGGTATGTTGTGTAAAAATCCTTCCTTTTTACCACTGTTAGGAGCAAATACAATGCACTTCAAACAATTTGTAATATAAGTTCTTACCTTTTGTCTCATATTAGGAAACCAGTAACATTCTTTTATGGCTTCACAACATTTATCTAAGCCCACATGTCCTAATTCATCATGGCAACTCCTAATCACATTGTTTTCCATTGATTCAGGTACATAAAATAGTAGTAAATTATTACATTTTCTATAAAGTATGTCATTGTTCATCTCAAACAACTTATGCTCACTGGATTGTAACGTCTCCTTTAAGTTACATATAATATCATCTTGCCCTTGTTTAATAGCTAAATTATGTTCAAAAGTGTTTTCCTCGATTATTAAAATACTTCCAAAGCACCTACTTAAAGCATCAACATGCTTCATGCTTGTTCCACTTCTGTGTTCTATAATATAATCAAAATTATCAAGAATGAGACTCCATCTCATAATTTTAGGGCTAACATCTTTCTTCTGTAAAGCTGTTGTTACACTATTACAATCTGTCAGTATCTTAAATTTAATTCCATATAAGTATACTCTAAATCGGTTAAGTGTGTTGATAACGGCTTTTAGTTCCAAAATAAAACTATGCTGTTTAGATTCAGCTTGCGTAGTTCTCTGACTGTAAAAGAACACTGGATGAAATTTTTGGTCTGCTTGCTTTTGGAGTAATATCCCACCATAACCACTAGAGCTTGCATCACAATGGATTTGGGTTTCAGCTGTAGGAGAATAGAGAGCTAAAACAGGTTTGGACATTAAAATTTGTTTTAAACTATAAAAACTTTTCATTTGTTCTCTTCCAAATTCAAATGAAACATTCTTTTTTAATAGATCATAAAGTGGTCCAGCAATTATTGAAAAGTTGGGAACAAATTTTCTAAAATATGAAGTAAGGCCTATGAAACTGTGTAACTGTTTAACATTTCGTGGTACTGGGTACTCTTTAATTGCACTAATATGTCTATCACTTGGCCTTATCTCATCACCATTAATTATGTAGCCTAAATGATTTATTTCAGTCATTAAAAAGGAGCATTTGTCAAGACGGAGATTCAATTTGTTTTGAACCAATAAGCAAAATATCTCTTTTAGAATATCTAAGTTCTCTTCAACAGTTTTTGTTGCTATTAATAAATCATCAATATATATTAGTAATTTGTTATGTTCCATTAAGTGCTTGAATATAGTATGAATGTATCGCATAAAAACAGATGGTGAATTGCGCAAACCAAATGGCATTTTCAAAAATTCATATTGAGCACTGGGAGTTACAAATGATGTGTATTTAATTGAAGATTCTTCTACATTAACGTGATAAAAAGCACTTTTGAGATCCAAAGTTGAAAAATAACGTTTATCTTTAAGTTGACAAAGTTGATCTTCAATCAGTGGAATTGGAAAATTATCCCGTAAAGTGATCTTGTTTAATGAACGATAGTCTACACATAGTCTGAAGTCATTAGTTTTCTTTTTAATTAAAACTATTGGTGAACTATACTCTGAATTACTCTTACGAACAATATCCTTATCTAACAAGTCATTAATTATTTCTTGTACAGCATTTTTTTCAGCATATGATAACCTACGTGGTTTATTATAAAAAGGAACATGATTTGGATCTACAACAATTTTCATTTCACATTTAGTCATAGGTTCATTAGGTCTTTCTGGATTTACATAATCAGTCATAAAAATATCAACTAACTTTTGTCTATCTAAATTATTTAAATTAGGATTGATATCAATATTAATTTCATTTTTATCTACATAGTCAATATGTAAAATATCATTGTCAATATTTGTATTTTCAATATCTTTAGAAGAAATCTCTACTTTATTCCCTGAAAAAGAAATGGTAAGGTTGTCATTTTGCATAAAATCTCTACCTAACAGACATTTATATGGTATGGTTTCGTTTGGTACAATATAAATAAGTAAATCAATAAATATGTCATTAACTTTCATCTTAAACAAAACAGAACCCAAAATTTCTAATCTACTTTGGTTAATACCCTGGAAAGTTTTCTCAGGAATATCACAAAATTCAAAATTGAAAGATTTTACAGTATCTAATGTTATTAAGGATATAGCACTACCTGAATCTACAATAGAATCAATATAAATAGAAATGTTGTCCTTCAAAAGACAAATTGGCAACATATACCCACTTGCATTATGCTGTTCCACAAAAAGTGCAGTGTTACTGTCTACCTTGACTGGATTCCTCCTGGACTCATTCTTGGGGCAATTATTTCTTTGGTGATCCATTGCTCCACACATATAACATGAACCCTTCTGTCTAGCTGCTTTAGTACATTGAACTGCAGAATGTCCCATCTCATTACAGTTGTAACATCTAATAGCTTTGCTTCGTGTAGTTGAATTATTTTTAAAAGTAGTTGGTCTTTGCCAGTCATATTTTGAATGTTCATATTTTGTATTATAGTTTTCCTTTGCTTTAGGTTTCTCTCTTCTATCGCTTATTCTACCTTTTCTAGCACTAACAATTCTTTCATAACTCACGATGTCTTGATACAGGGTGTCTTCATCACGATGCTCTTTTGACATAATAAAATTACTTAGTTCCTTACTCCACAAACCAATGGCAATTTGTTCTTTTGTTTCTTCAAAGGGCAGTTCAAGTGATTTGCATAGAGAAACTTTCATATGGAAATAAATGGAAACATTCTCATTTGGATTTTGAGTACACTCTTGCATCTTCCTCCATAAATCTGTTTTATTTTGTGAAAACAGAAACGTTTTCCGGAAAGCTGTTTTAAATTTAGACCAATCTGTGACTTCTTCATTTCGGCCTATAAACCAGAACTTTGCAGCACCTTCGAGATTGCTTTTGGCTGTTTGGTATATAAATGCATCAGGCCAATTGTGAAGTACCGCTGTAGACTCAATTTGCTTTAACCATACTGCAGCTTGGCTGGAATCACCTTCACCATTAAATTTTTCAATAGTTTTAGATAAGTCTGGCATTATATTAAAATTTGGTACAGGATTACTTATGGTTGACATACTGTTTTGTAGTTGTAACATCTGAAGCATCTGTGCATTCTGTTGAAGCAATGAATTAACAAGGTTTACCATATTATCATCCGGATTCGGATTCACATTATTATTTGCGCGGGGGCTATTCACTTGGGGTGATAACACAGGTGGTGGTGTAAACGGTAAGTTATTTTCGAGGTTATCCATAACGAAGCATAAAAAATATAATATCCTTCTGTCCTAACAGCACAAGGGGAACATAAGTATAACCCCACACCTGATTCTGTAGAAAGGATGTCTTCAATTTCTTAAGATGTAAAAATAAAACACAAACATGGTTCACGCAACTTTATTCCGACCTCGTGTCTTACAATCTTCTTGTCGTCTGTCAACTGTCAGCTGTCATTACACCATGACAGAACATCAAATTTTAAATTAAAAAAAAAGGCGGTAACAATAAGAAGCCTACATTTGTAAGCTTTTTCCATAAAATTGTACAATTTTCAGTGATAATAGCATATTTTTATTCTATATTAAATTACAAAGCTGTTTTACAAGTATTAGATAAATAAATAAATTACATTTTGTTTTATTTTTCCTAAATTGTATTGTGTATATTTGAAATTAAAAATGTCATGCATTTTTTTTTCAAATATACCAAATTATATTTAAAAATTTTAAACTTTATTTAAATTTTCCCACCAAAATTAAAATTTGAATTTCCCGCGTAATTTCTCGCTTGAATTAGTTCCGATACTAATCTTATGGAGCGCTGAATTTCATATCCAACTAAAGTATTGTCGTGGGAACATCTAGGGAGGTAGGTGATCTGTGATCGCTCCTGAACTGTGACGAGATGTGACTGATGTGTCTGAATCGACCTTAAGTCGTGACGTCATTGGAGAGTTGCACGTTCGAAATGTCAGTTTTTTGTATGTATCAGAGATATCCTTATGTGTAAGATTATTGTAATTATTAAACCTCTTAACTTATTTTCGTCTAGTAATTTCATCACAGAATGCATACAAATCCATTTAACTTTAATAAGAATTCAAATTCTGCTCTCCAATGACGGCATGCGCGAACACGGCCGATTTTGTGCTACGGGAAAATCCTATTTTATTAGTCAAGTATCATGGGCTTAGTAAGTAGTTCCAGAAAAAAATAATTGATATAAAATTAGTTGGCCGAGTAGCCCAAACTACTTCCTCTGTGACGGGAATGTCATAGGTCTTAAAATAAGAAGAAGTGTAAAAACTTTAGGTTATCTTTGTTATTAAGAATTTACATGTTTATTATGTTTTACTTAGTATGAATTAAATCCTATTCTATACAATGGGCAGCAAGAATGACATGCAGACAGACATTCTCGATTTATTTCGAGATAAAAAGTTAGTGAAAATATGCGCGCCCATGGTACGATACAGCAAATTACAGTTTAGAAACCTTGTTAAACTGTATAACTGTGATTTAACATTTACTCCTATGATTTTAGCAGATTCTTTTTGCCAGAGTGCAAAAGCCAGGCGTAATGAATTTACCACAAATTCTTTAGACACTCCTGTTGTTATACAATTTGCATCAAATACTGTGTATGATTTTGTAGGTGCAGCATATTTAGCTTCACCACATTGTAACGGAGTAGATTTGAATTGTGGTTGTCCACAGAGATGGGCAAGAGAGCAAGAATTGGGTTGTGAAATGTTAAAGAAACCAGAATTAATTTATGATATGGTTCGCCAATGCAGAAATCATATTTTGAAACCTTTCACTGTAAGTGTAAAAATGCGACTGCTATATGATGAAAAACAAACTGTTAATATTTGTAAACAATTAGAAATGTGTGGTATTAGTTTTTTAACTATTCATGCTCGTACTCCTTACCAAAATGTAGGAGATATTAACAAAGACACTTTAAAGTTAATAAATGATACTTGTTCTTTACCTGTGATAGCTAATGGAGGTGTGACAACATTAGATGATTGTTATAAATTACAAGATTATACAGGATGTAAGGGTGTAATGGTTGCAAATGGTATCCTGACTAATCCTACAATCTTTGCCGGAAACTTAGAAACAACTCTGGATTGTATACAAAACTGGTTAGATATTTGTTATAATAGTACTTTGACGATGGATCAATATCTTAAGGAAAGCAACAAGCCTAGTCAAATGATTCAAGAAAAGCCATATAATTTAATATATCAGTGCTTCCATCACCATTTAGTGTTTATGTTGGAGAGGATATTGCCAAGGAAGCAGAAAAGATACTTCAATAATTTAAAGACTTTTAAAAGTGCTCTAGAATTTTTAGATGATTATTTTCATTTAAAACCTAGATTATTTGAACTTGACAAATATTTACAATACACAAATTGTAATGTAGATTATTCAGGTAGGGAATTATTATATCAAGATTTAAAGCCAGCTAATTTGGCTACAAATGAAGAATTTAACCTATATAATTCAGAAAACACAGCTGGACAGTATTTTACATCAAAAACTAACACTGATAGTTGTGATTGGTCAGACATATTTCTTGAAAATGGTTAATGTATAATTTAATTTTGGTTTAGAATGAAATAAAACAATTGTATTATATAACAATGGTTATAAAAAAGAAGAGATATATTCTGTCAGTTTGTATATAAGATTTCTGGTAACTGATCCAGCGGCTGCTGAAAGTAAAATAATATATTGATATATCAGTACTACAATGTCCATTTTTATTTCAAGAAAATTAAGTTAAAAAATCAGATACTTTCATTATGCATATATTTAACTAAATGAGAGTGTCTCAAAAACGGATAGTGAGTAAAATAAATAGTATTACTTTGTATTTCCTAAAAAAAATATTCATACTTGTTTCCAGTCAATGAATATACATTAAAAATAAGCATATTTGTGTTCACAATGTCTTAGTTTACTTTCAATATGAATGGACACTTAACCCTTTAGCACACAAAACTATTTTTTTCAGTGTTTTAAAAAAATAACGATATGTACAAGCTATACATAGAAAAATTAGCATATTGCCATGTTTAACCATTCAGTGCTAATGTGAATTATTTTGACATAAGTGCTAACGTCCGTCTCTGGGACCGTATGTTTATACATGCCCTAGTACTGTAAATTTTACAAATTTTTAAAATTTAATTATTTCAAGGGTCTTATTGAATACTTTTTTATTTAAAATAAATGCAGTTTTATTTAAAAATTATATTTATAAACATTTATTTTGACAAAAATAATTCCTTAACAAAAACAAGCAACTATTCTAAAAAGTGAGAAAAAAACTCTAAAATCGTAATATAAACAAAAAATTTGCTGAGTTATTTTTAAACTAAAAATGAAATTATCCACTTATAATAACCACACTTAAGCAACTCTAATAATACGAAGTAACTTTAAACTTAAAAAAAGTCAATCTTTTTCTGAACATTCCACACATATACCCTTTATGTGTTCTAAGCACATAAATTTATTGCATGAGTAACAACTGTACTTTGTTTTTCGACTTTTCTTGCTTCCACAGTAAAAACAACGACCATTAGATTTTTCAATATTTTGTACATTCAATGTGATATCAAACATTTCTCTGAGTCGCATACTTATCACCCTTGGCAGGTTTGTTGCAATTGCTCTACGTCTTGCATGTGGTTCAAGCAGTTGAATACCCATTGTCTCTAAAAATGTTCTTCTAAGTAGTATGCGTTGGTCTGTCCGAGCAGAATTACACTTGTATATTGTAAATGAATTTATGCCGGCGATATTCAATATTGCATAAAATATCACCATGGGCCAGCGATTAGTCGATCTTGCACAATTGTAGCTTTCACACATCTTATCAATAGTGTCGACTCCTCCTTTGGTTTCGTTGTAATCAATTATTATGTTAGGCTTACCAGTCTTTGGATCCAACGTATCATCTTCATAATGCATTGTTGACATCAGGAGCACATTTTTTTTCGGTTTTGGAATATACGAAACAATAGTGCATTTATCTTGATATGCAAACATACTTGTAGAAGTAGGCCTATTTATAGGCGCCGTAAATTCCAAAGGCAGTTCTGGCTTATTTCTTCGAAGAGTTCCAATTATAGTTAGCTGATGATTGGCCAGTAATGTGTCAGCAAGCTGCTTACTGGTAAAAAAATTATCAAGAGTAACATTTCTATTTGTACCCCAGATAGGTCTGCACAAACGTACTACTAAATCCAAAGTCTTTGTGGTTTGCTGGTAGGGTCCCTCTGGTTGCTGACCAACATAAATTTCTAAATTTGAGGTATAAGCTAATTTAGCATCAGTCAAGGCATATATTTTTATACCGTACCTATTTGGTTTTTTTGGCATATAAACTTTGAACCCACAGCGGCCCCTAAAGGCTTCTAATTTTTCATCAACTGTACAATAGTGTGACATGGCGTAGTGTTTTGGCAAATTGGTGTTGAAGTCTTCAAAAAAGCTTCTGATAGGAGCTAATTTATCAACTTTTTGTCTCTCTGCACGAGTTTGTTTATTATCAAAGCGAATAAATGCCAATAGAAATTTGAATCGCTCGTATGACATTGTAAGGCGAAATATTTCTAAGGATGTACCGTTTGTTCTAAACAAGTCGCGAGCATTGAGATGGTTATTCTTGAACTTTCCTGCTATGTACAACAGGCCTATAAGTGCTTTTATTTCTAGTATATCCGTCTTTCTGTAGGTTCTATTCAGAGGATCAGCATGTAGTTCAATATTTATATTTGTATTTTTTACAATAAGTTCCAACATCTGGTCTGTTATAAAACAGCCCCAAATATCACTAAAGATTATTTTCTCCCTAGCATCCCCCTTTACACCTGGTAAATGCCTCCTTAAATTGTCTGCTCTCGTACGCACTCGCTTATTACCAACATGCTTTCGCCATTTAGTTTTTTTATCCTTACCAAAAAAAATAGGAACTCGCCGGCAAATATTTTGTGCTTCTGCCTCATCAAAAACATCATTTTCTGCTTCTGATATATCCTGTTCACTATCTGTATCGAGATCTTGTATTTCAACTTCATTTTCTTCAGAACTATCCGCAGAATAGTTGCATTCCAATTCATCATTACTATCAACTTCCTCTAGAAGTCTCTGCAAATATTTTTGCTCCTCCTCGTAGTTCATTTCTATTTCTAAAAAGTATGTGTGTGTAGTTTTATTTTATGACTAGAGACATAGTCCATTAGCCTATTATGTTTTGAGTTATTAATTAATTTTTTAAACAATTGTTATAGAGAGAACCCGTAACAACAATAAAATCTTAACTTCTATTGACTTACATATAAGTACGTACCTACATTAATTTTTTTTTTCATTATATTTTTTTTAATTTTTTTTTATTTTATTTTTTTTTTAATTTTTTTTATTTTTTTATTTTTTTTTATTATTTCTTTTTTTTATTTTTTTTTTATTTTTAGTTTTTTTTTACTGGAAGGAAAAGGAAAATATATGGTTTTGCTGATTTATTACATACGCCTAGGGGTCTATCAAGGCGATTTGCACAACACAAAATTAGACCACGGATAGAAAGGTTAACAACTGGGTTAAAACAAAGGACTTATATAACTAACTTTTTATGTTTGAAATATATACAATGTTACCATAATACATTTAGAAATTCAATTTCATTTCACGTACGTGGCGAAAAATTATTTCATAAATATGCAAGTTATTGGTTTTTATTAAATCTGATAAATTAAAGGTCTTTTAATAAGAATTTTTTCCTTATTGATATACTCGTATATTTTTATTATAAATTGGTTTATACATCGTGTATTTAAAGAGCAATTTAAAACTAAATGCTCAATTGAGCCTTCTTCGCCACATTCGCAAAATGGAGTTTCAGCTAAATTAATTCTGAACTTATGTAACGGAGACAGAGCATGGTTAAATCTTATTCTACATAGTATTCTAATCATATCTTTATTAAAATTTGAGTTTTTGAACCACGTTGAGGACTGTATTTTTGGTTTGATATCTTTATAATATAATATAATCCTAATTTAGATGGTTCATTATATTTAGCAATTTTGTCTACTATTTCATTATTTAATATTCCACAATGAGCTTTTATCCAACAAAACATTACATTAGATCCTCTTAATTTCATTGTACCCACCAGGTTTATTATTTCAGATAACACATAATTAAATCCAATATTGTTATATTTAGAAATATTTTCAATTTTTTGTATTGAGCTTTTACTATCAGAGAATATAACGTAATTAGATTTTGTTCTTAAGAAATTACTAATGTATTTAAGTGCTTCTAATATTGCTATTAGTTCAGCGGTATATATCGAGGTTTTAATATTTAGATCTACTACTGTACTAAATTTTCGATCTGGATCGTAAAAGGCAGATGTAACCTTTAAATCTGATTTAGATGCATCCGAAAAAATATATGAGTAATTAGGGAACATAGACTTTATGTCAGCTTGGAACATGCTATTCCGGATATATTGTGGGAATTCTGAGTAGTCTCTAAGATATCCTACTTTTATGCTGTCCAAGTGTTCTAATTCTATTTTAAAACATGGTAATTCTCTTGAAGTCGAAATGTCCTTACTAAGTTGTATCCTTACGTATTTGTACGATTCAATAATAGGAATTGTAGGCTTTTTTTGCCAATATTCCTTGACTAGATCGTAAATACTGAGCTCGAAGCATTTTTGGACTACCGGACTTTTCTTTGCATACATTTTTAATAAAAACTTCTCCGTTAAGTAATCTCTTCTGAAATTTAGTGGAGGTTCATTGCATTCTACGTTTAAATTTGAAATGGGTGTACTCTTAAGTGCGCCTATACTTATTCTTAAGACTTTATTTACTAGCCTATCTAATTTCTTCAGATGAGTCTTCGCTGCTTGACTATAAAAAATTGACCCATAATCTATTATTGAACGAATATAAGCTTTATAAAAGGTAAGCGTAATATTTGGATCAGCTCCCCAACTTGTATGACACACTGATCTTATTGCATTTAATCCTTTTTCTGTTTTTGTTATTAAGCGGTCTATGTGTTCGTTCCACAATAACTTCCTATCTATTACCATACCCAAATAGTTAATGGATGATTGAACCTCAAAATTAACGTTATTGAATACTATGGATTGTGGTAATCTATGTTTTTTGGAGAATATACATGCTTGGGTTTTCTTTGTAGAGATGCTGAGACCTATATTAAAATAATACTCTTCTATTGTCGAAAACATTTCACTCATTATATTGATACCTTGATCGATTTCAACTTTAGGTACATATATACACACATCATCAGCAAACTGTAGAACATTTCCTCTTGTATTAATTTTTTTGTGTAAGTCTGAGGTATAAATGAGATATAGTAAAGGACTAAGGATGCTTCCTTGCGGTAACCCAACATTAGAAATTCTTGGATCCAATAGTTCATTATTGATTTGAAGTTGTAGATTCCTATTTGAATACAATTTTATTATTCTTTTACCAAAGTCACTGGGTATTCCTATCTTTTCCATTTGTTGATAGAGGATATTTAATTTGATATTATCATATGCACCTTCTACATCTATGAATAGAGATACCAGGGATTTACGTTCAGAAAAGGATATATTAATGTCTAGGATAAGGTTAGCTATATTTTCTGATGTCGATCTTAGTTTACGAAACCCATATTGTGTATCACTAATTTTGTTATTTTTCTCTAACCATAATTCAAGTCTTCTCTTTACCATCCGTTCGAATGTTTTTAAAATACACGATCCTAACGAAATTCCTCTATATGAATCCGCTGAGTCTATATCTTTATTTGGTTTTAAAATCGGTATAATTACATAATCCTTCCATGAATCCGGAAATTCAGCTTTCATCCATATTAAATTAATTATATTTAACAATTTTATTTTCTGACACCTTGGTAAGTAATACAGCATAATATAATGGACATTGTCTAAGCCAGGAGCAGTATTTTTATGACACTTTAAACTATATTCTAGTTCTTTTAGAGTAAATTCATTTAACAAATAGTTTGAATTATTATTATTCACTTTTTTAGGATGGTTTACATTTAAATTTGGTGAAACCCAGGGCGGAGCTAACTTATTTAAAAATTCTTCAGTCCAATTATCTTTTTTTACTTGATTTTTTGGGACATTATAAGTATTTTTGATTTTTTTAATTTCTTTCCAAATTTCTTGGACCGGAGTATTTTTATTTAATTTATTACAAAATTCTCGCCAAGAAGCTTTTTTACTTTTTAATATTGTTTTTTTCTTAATTGCCTCTGCTTTCTGATATTTTATGTAATTTTCATATGTACTATTTCGTTTAAATTCTAAAAAAGCTTCTTGCTGAAACTTTATAGCTTGTGCACATTCTGGGTTCCACCATTTTTTATTAAACTTACTATTGATCGTCATTTTTTTCTTAGGTATTGATAATTCACAAGCATCATTAATTATATTGATAAATGTATTATATATGTTATTAATATTTTCATCAGTATTTATATCTTTGGTGTCAATAGTTTCAAGAATCGAAGAAAATAACGACCAATCTGCTCTGTTCACGTTCCATCGGGTTCTCTCATTAACTATTGTTATACTATCAACATCGCTTTCAATTATTATTGGAAAGTGATCAGAACCTAGAGCTACATTTTTTACGTTCCAATCAAAACAGGAAGATATGTCACTGGAACATATAGTTATGTCCACAGCTGATTTATTTCTACTGTATAATCTAGGTATTATAGTTTCGGCCCCATTATTTAAAAAACATAACTCACAGTCTTCTATTGCTGTTAATAGACTAAGTCCAGCCCTATCATTCTGATCGCAACCCCATGCATTATGGTGACAATTAAAGTCTCCTGCCACCAAAAATGGTGTACTTAAACTATTAAAAAACTTTTTCCATTCACTCTCTGATACGTTTAAATTTGGTTTTGCATACACTGAATATATATTAAGAACTTTATTTGATTTTAATTTGACTGTTATTGACATACTCATAACCTGATTGATTTTATGATGATTTGGATGACCTGTGAACTGAATGTATTTTTTAGTTAAAATAGCTAATCCTCCATAACCATCATCTCTATCTCTCCGAAATATATTATAACCACTGAAATTAATATTATTTTTTTCTTTTAACCACGTTTCACTAATTATAGCTATATCAATATTATTTTCAAAAATAAATTTCTCAAAATGACCTTTATTGTGTACAATGGACCTAGCGTTCCACTGTACAATTTTGAACTTATTCATTATCTGCGAGAATACGACTTAAATTATTTTTAAAATCGTCAAACATTTTTATATTGTCTAAAGTTATTGAGTTATTCTTTAATACATTTTTAAAAGTGCTTATAATCATATCACAAACAGAGTTTATTTTACAGTTTTTATTTAAATTTGCGCTCATTGTTGATTGGGAATAGTTAGGGATATTTCTATAATTTTGATATACCGGTTGACTACTAGTAGATGGAGATGAAAGAATCTCCTTATGCTCGTCGGAATATCCTGAACGGGGATAATTAGGATAACCTTCTAAATTTCGTCTGCGTTTAACTGGTACTGAGTAATGAGTGCTTTTATTTACATTCTTTGTCACCGTTGCGTAACTATGATCATATTTTTTATTAGCCTCACTATAGGATAAATTTTCTGTGGCCATATGTTTTAATTTGTTCTTGACGATGAAATTCTTCACAATTTTTCCTATCCGTTGCTTCATGACTTCCTTTGCATAAAATACATGATGTCAATTGCGAATTACAAGAATTTTTTTTTTTTTTTTTATTTTTACATACAATCCACATCAACCACGCAGGGTTATTAGTGGAGTAACATACACAAGAATTCATTTTATTTACATTAAATAGATGTATATAAACGTAAATCTTTTAAATAATTTATTATATGGTCAGTGTTTATGGTTAATGTGGTTTTGATGTCATCAGAGATTCCATATTTTCTTCTTGCTTCTTCGTTGTACTGGCAGTCAATCAGAATATGCTTCACCGTCAATGGGAGAGAACAGTTTCTGCAGGTTGGAGAAGATTCTTTGTTGATTAAGAATTTATGGGTCAGTGCAGTGTGTCCAATTCTTAGTCGGTTAATTATTACTTGGTCCCTTCTGTTGGATGGATTATTCAAGATGGTCTTCACAAGGGGATAAATCTCATATAGTTTGGTTCCTGAATCTTTCCAGTAGTCTTGCCATATGTTCATACAGTGGTCTTTAATTAGGTTTTTGAGATCGGAGTATGGGTAATTTCTTGATTTGTTTGTGTATTGTGAGTTTATTCGACTTGTGTTTGCTAGGCTATCCACTTTCTCATTTCCAGCTATTCCTACATGCGACGGTACCCAGATAAATGCTACCTCTTTTCGATTTGATTGAATTATGTTTATCTCATTTTTTATAGCCCGAAATATTGGATTTGTAGGGTATATTTGCTTTACACCTAATAGAGCATTTAATGAGTCAGTGATGATGACACATTTATTCTCACTATGCGTTTTGAAGAAAATTAAGGCTTCCAAAATGGCTGTGGCCTCGCCTGTGAGGATACAGCAGTTAGTAGGTATGGATATAGTGTGAGAGGTGTATTTACAATAGTATGCAGCAGCTTGTCTGTCATGAGCTTTGGAGGCATCACTGAAAATTTGGAGATAATTAGGATAATCAGATATCACTTCGGAGTACAAGTGTTTAATGAAAATCGGATTTGTAGTTGATTTGGGGTATTTTGTGAGGGTTAAGTCAATGGTAACTGGTTGGATTGTCCATGGAGGAAAATTTACACTGACTTGTAGAGATCGATTTAGCTTGTCCATGTCAAAGTTGGAGGATTTTATTCGTTCTATAAGGGGAGTACTATTTTTAGTTAGTTTTGTAGAAGCAATACTGGGATGGCAAATTTGGGAGAATACTGGATGTTGTTTCTGTGCTGATATTTTGCCTATATAGTTTAGGGATAGTTGTTGGCGTCTAATATGCAGAGGGGGTTCTCTCGCTAAAACTTGTAAGCTACTAATAGGGCTAGTTCTGAAGGCACCCAGTGCTAATCTCAAAGCTGTAGATTGTATGCTATTTAGTTTTTTTAAAGCAGTTTTGCTTGCAGCACCGTAAGATATGCAACCGTAATCTAATTTACTTCTAATAAGTGACTTGTAAAGGCTAATTAATGTTTTACAGTCGGCACCCCAAAATTTATTAGATAATATTTTAAGTATGTTTAACCGGTTTTGACATGCTTGTTGTAATTTATTAATATGCACATTCCAATTTAATTTTCTATCGAAAGTTAGGCCTAAGAAACTTACTTCCGTCGACTGCTTTATAGGTAAATCATTTAATATTAAATTAATTGTATGGCGAGTGTTATTTTTACTAAAAATTACGTATTGAGTTTTTTCTGCAGAAAAATTGAATCCGGTTTGTAATGCCCAGTTTTGAAGTCGATTTAACATAAGTTGTAATATATTTGTTGCTGAAGCTAGGTTATTAGATTTGGTGTAGATAACAATATCATCCGCGTAAATGCTAGCTTTAATAGGAGCTCTAATTACATTTATGATGCTATTAAAAGCCACTAAAAATAGGGTTGGACTTAAAATTGATCCTTGAGGGATTCCATTTTCTAACATTTTTGGAGAACTTGTGATTCCATTTATTCTAACTTGTATAGAACGATTACTTAAGAAATTTTTTATAAAAGCAAGCATGTTACCTTGAATTCCATAATTAGTAAGTGTTGCTAATATAGAGTGTTTCCATGTCCTATCAAAAGCCTGAGTTATGTCAAAGAATATTGCAATCAACTTCTGATTGTTTGCAAAGGCTTCATTAATTGAGGTTTGTAGTGAAATATGATTATCTAATGTAGACCGTCCCTTGCGAAAACCACTCTGAAATGGGGTAAGGAGATCTTTTGTTTCTAAATACCATATTAGACGGAGATTTAAAATTTTTTCCAGTATTTTGCACATGCTGCATGTGAGAGAAATAGGACGATACGATGAGGGTATATCTTTGGGCTTATTGGGTTTAATAATGGGAATAGTTATTGCCTGAGACCAGAGTTTTGGAAATTTATGTTTTAAAAAACAGGTATTGAATAAATCCAACAATATTATTTTTGCTCTGAAAGGTAGGTGTTTTATGAATATTGGTGGAATATCATCTTGTCCTGGGGATGTATTTTTGGAGTTTGCAATAGAGTATTCTAGTTCTTGAAGAGTTATGCTAGCATTTATTGGATCATCAGATTCTTTATCAACGATTTCGAATGATTCTATATTTTGCTTATGTATTAAGAATTCCGGTGTTATATTTTGGTCGCTAGAATTTTCTTGGTAAACTTCGGCTAAAGTTTCACCAATAGCTTTTTTACAGGTGATGATCTCGTTATTATATGTTAGTGCATTGATATGCCTAAAGGAGTTGGTACCTTTAAGTTTCCGAATTTTAGACCAAATAACCTGTGAAGGTGTTGATGAGTTTATGGACGATACGTAGTCTTTCCAAGTTTCTTTTTTACCTTTTTTCATAAGATATCTTGATTCAGCTCTAAGTTTTTTAAAATTGAGTAAGTTTTCGTCTGTATTATGTTTTTTAAGTTTATTAAAGGCATGTTTACAAGATGAGAGTGCTTTTGCAATTTCACTATTCCACCAAGGTACGGGTTGCCTTTTACAGGGTTTTGTCTTTCCTATATTTTCTAAAGCTGCTTCAATAATAATATTATTTAAAGAGGTGATATCATAGTTTATATCATTGCTTAAATAGAAGTTTTCAAGTTTATCATTGATATAGGATTGATAGGATGCCCAATTTGCATTTTTTAATTTCCAGGACTGATATATTGGGAAATCAAGGGGACGAATGTGATCTGATGTTATAGAAATTGGAAAATGGTCACTATTATATAATGAGTTTAAAGTGTTCCATGAGAATGTAGTTGAGAGTGATTGACTGCATAAGGATATATCAATGGCGGAAAATGAGCCGTTGTAAGAATTAAATCTAGTTGGATTTCCTGTATTAAGTAACAATAAATCTGAACAATCAATTAGGTTTTTCAATAAGTTACCGTATTTATCAGTTTTGTGGCTTCCCCATGCCGGGTGGTGGCAGTTCATATCTCCTAAAATTAATTTAGGATGTGGAATTTGGTCAATAAGTTTATTTAATTCGTGCATATCAAGATTACTAGGGTGTGGTAAGTAAATGTTACATATGTTAATCTTTTTATGATAGGTAATAGAGACTGCTACAGCTTCAAGATTAGTACTTAGCGCGATCGGTTTAGCTTCCAAATCAGCTCTGGTGAAAATAGCTACTCCGCCACTAGCTTGTTGAGTTTTTCGATTTTTTTTAAAACATTGAAAATTTTTTAAATTTATGTTATTTTGTTTAAAGTGGGTTTCTTGAAGACAAAGGATTAAAGGAGAAAGCTCGCCGATTAATAGTTTTACCTGTTCATAATGGGTATAAAACCCATTTATGTTCCATTGCACTATAAATGATTTAGTCATCCCTTGATTATCCTTCAACTAGTGATGATTCGTCAGTATCGTCAGCTGAAGAAGGGTTAGGGTTTATTTTTTTCTTTAGTCGGGTGATATTATTTCTTAACCTAGAATTTTGTGTGTAACAATAAACAAAGTTAAGGATCTGAATTAGTTCCTCTGGTTCATTGGAGTAATCTTTGGAAGTTAATTTAGGGTTACGAGAGTTTAAAACATTTTCCATAAAATCACATATTTCATTGAAATTTAGTATAAATGGAGGTGATCTATTTTCGATTTTATCTTTGATGGATTCTAGGGAGTGAATGACATCTTCGCGGGGGGTTTTGGAAGAGGTTTTGGGTTTCTTTTTTGATTTATGTTGTTTAGGAGTATTAAAAACGGATGAGTCGGTTGTTGGGTTATCTTCGATAATTTCAGGAGATGATATGGTATGTCTTTTTAGCTGTTTTGAATTGACTGGATTATTTAAGGTTATTGACGTTTCTGGTGTCGTAATATTTTCAGTGTTATTTACAGCTGGTGCTGTTGTTTTGGAAGAAGAAGACGAAGTGTTTGGATTATCTTTAGATATGTTTTGAATGAGGTCGATTTCTGTAGTATTTTCAGTGTTATTTACAGCTGGTGATGTTGTTTTGGAAAAAGAAGACGAAGTGTTTGGATTTTCTTTAGATATGTTTAGGATGAGGTCGATTTCTGTAGTATTTTCAGTGTTATTTACAACTGGTGATGTTGTTTTGGAGGAAGAAGACGAAGTGTTTGGATTATCCTTTGATATGTTTTGGATGAGGTCGTTTTCCGTAGATTGATATATTTTATCATTAGGTTTATTAGGTTTAGATAATGACGATGTGGTTTGAGTTGAATCTGAGAGGGGAGTTGAATTAGTTTGGTTTGAAATGTGAGCGCATTCTGATTCTTGATGACCAATGGTTTTACATTTGGAGCAACTGAATCCGTCTATGAAGAGAAATAAACGGTAGGAAGTATTATCATGAGTTATGGTAAAAGAGTCAGGAATAGACATATTTTCCAAGGGTGTAATGAATGATTGCCTTCTAAAGCTCAGAACATGACTGTACTCACTTTCAGACATACCTACTCTAAGAAAAGTCATTCTGGATACAGTGTGAATACCAAGTTTTTGTAATTCTTGTTCAATTATTTCGTTCGGGATTGTAGGACATGCATTTGATATTAGAAGTCTCTGGGCTGGAGAAATTAATCTTCTTACTTCGACTTGACATCCATTTATTTCGATATATTTATAAGAATGAAGAAGAGCATCAACAGTGTTTTTTGAAGAGAGGTATATGCATATCCTATTATTAGCAATTCTGGAGGCAAAAAGTACATTAATTGGACCCACTAGTGATCCAACAGCTACGACGTAATCATGGATTTTTGTACCTTCAATGCTGGAAATGACTATTGCTTGTTGTTTTGTTGGATGTTTGAAATAATTTACGACATCTGAGTAACTATGTTTAGTGGAGTTGTTTGTAGTATTATTGTTGTATGAAGTCATTTTATTAATTTTCTTGATCAGGAGTTGAGCCGGTCCTGTGGCCGGTCCAAAAAACTGGTCAAGACCCTACTGGGATTTTTGTTATCTTTTAAGTAGGTATTATTTAAAGGTTATTTTGTTGTTGTTACAAAAATAATACGGAAAGAAGTGCTACTCACTTGAGATAATATTATCAGCACTAACTAATGCACTTAAACTTGTAGTAGAGGTATAAAATATTAAATTATGATTTGTTTTTACCATTTAAAATGACTATATTTCGGGACAGCTGATAACGTGGTATATTTAATCGCTATCAGGGCCGAACCCTACAAGAATTTGTTTCATGTTCATTGCCACATTTTCCACATCGAACATTACCTCTACATTGTGCACTAACGTGACCGTACCTCATGCATTGTCTGCATTGAATTACTCGTGGAACATATATGTCTACATCGTAAATAATTTTTTCTATTACTACCTGTTTAGGTATCATTTGGCCCTTAAAAGTAACAATAACTGCCATTGTCGGGAGTAACTCACCATTTACCTTTCGTTTTATTCTCCTTACTTCATAAACTTTAAAATTATTTCCATATTTAGGTTTAATTATGTTTAATAAATCATCGTCTTTAATATCCTTGTCAATACTTTTTATTACACCTTTTTTGTATGTAAAGAAAGTGGGTATATAAGCCTCGTAATTTTTTTCCTGAAATACTTTAGACTCGACTAATTTGTTGGCACTATTGAATGAATTTAATTCGACTTTAACTTTATTTCTACCAGTTACAGAAATATTTAAAATGTTATCCCTGATCTCCGGTTCTGCGTTTAAAATTAATCTTGCAGTAGAAATTTTATGAAACTTACCTATGTTTCCTTCTTTACTTTGCACAAATACATAATATGGACCTTGGTCCGTTGAACTATATTTATTTTTTTGTTTTATTATTTTTTCAATACCACCTGTTTCGTCGCTTTTTCCATTTCCGCTAAATTCCATATTCACTTCATCTGTAATTATACTTTTTCCCCTATCAGGAGGTTCATATCTTCCGTCCGAATCCCCGATCATAACAATCAAAAACAAGTAAACAAACACTTAATGAAGACTCGTTCACGCACTGATAAGAACTTTACCTGACCACTGCCAAAAACGAGCTTCTAAAAAGTAAAAAGATAATATTTTATTCACTAAAAATACAACGCTAAAAGTTACAATCCTTACCTTTAATACAGCCGCAAAAGCTAATAGTCTAGGCGGGATCTGTTTTGGATTGGAAATTTTCGAGGGAAGCTATTTTTTTGCTGGAATCCCTTCAGGATATGCCCAGTATCGATAATCACGATATGCGCCAGTCGCAAACCCTGTGCTAAATTTTTTATTTAACAAAATCTGAAAACAATTGAAAATTTCTCATTTTTTTGCTCCTATTTTCATTTATAATTCGAAAAATATTGATCTTAGAGAAAAAATTATAAGTAGTTAAAAGTTTCGTTATTAAATTTTACACAATATTTTGTTAGCTAGAAATTGAAAATTTAATGGTTATTGTTGAAAAAATAGCAATAATTGGAAAAAAAAGTACAAAAAAATGAAGTTAATCCTTTAAATGTTTTCGACTTTCTAAACTTGACTTACAAGTTCCATATTCCGCCTAGAAAAACTTTTTAATATGTTTAAAACGTGTGCTAAATTTTGTTAAGATCGGTCGGATAGGTTTTGCATAATAATTTTGCAATCCAGCCTACTGGAAAAAAATCGCAAATTTTCAAATTCATAGTAGGCCCTAAATAAGGCCTTCAGATAGTTGCAATTTTTTTTACATATAAAGGAAGTCTCACACTTTCAAACGCTTTTTGTAAAATTCAAATCGGTTTACTAGGAAAGCCTATAAATTTTTTTAAAATTATAAACATTTTTTAGGCTTATAAACAAATTAAATAACTTTACGAGCTTTAAACATATCAATTTCAAAATGTATACACTTAAAGAACATTAAAAGACGCTTCTTTTAAGAAACAAAAAGATACATTCGGCTTACTGGTTGCCGAGATATTGAAGGTCAAAGTTGGTATACATTTGCCGTGTAACCATAAGTGATAGAGGGCTCGTTTTTAAACAAATACCCTCGTCTTGCCAAATACTTTTTATATGAAAAGTTTTACGTAATGCGCTTCATGGCAACATCCATAAAAAAGACAAATAAAAAACCGTTTTCGCGTAAAATGTCGCTCGGAATCCATGAGAGGTGGTGGTGAGGGACATTCACTTCAAATGTGAATCAGCGAGTATCAAGTAGGGGACCATCACTTTGTTTAATTTCGGGTTTTGAAATATAAACAAAAGTAAAGTGCTCCAAAATCTGTAAGGGCTTGTAAAGTAAATTGTTACTTTTAGTAAACAAATATGTATTTATAAATTGTTAATAAATAATTTGAATTGTTAAAACGAAGGAAATTTTTTTTTGTAAAAATCAAACATTTTAAAATAATTAACATTAAAAATAATTTATTTCTGCAGTTTTATCATAATAATGACATTATTTGATTTGAGAATATATTTTGATTCGAAAGTGACGTGTATATTGTATATTGACGTGTTATTATACTGCTGTGTAATGCTCGAAATTGTTTTTTTTTGAGCTTGCAATTTATACATTGAAGTAAATTGTTACTTTTAGTAAACAAATATGTATTTATAAATTGTTAATAAATAATTTAAATTGTTAAAACAAAGGCGAATGAAACAAAAATTTTCTTTTCATAAATAATCTTTATTTTGACTCAATCTTCAATAATTTTTTTTAAGTCTTTTTCTTTTTCTGGAAGGACAAGAATCTTCAGGTTTTATTTCTTCCTCAAAACCTTCATTTTCCATTTCAATATCTTCATCCTCGATCTGTAAATTTAATGTTTCTTCTCCTTCATCTGTAGCTATATCTTGTGCCTCCAAAAAATCTAAGGAATCCATCGACTCCATATCCATATCTCGTTCAACTTCTTCCAATATTTTATTGTGATCAATATTTTTACATGTTTGACCATTGCAGTGAAGACAATAGTCAGAACATTTGAGACCATGTTTGATACAACTGCATGTTTTTGTACAAAGTTTTTTACATTTGCAACTAATATTTCTGAATAATGAGTCAGGTAGTAATACTTGCTCAGTTTGTATTGGCTCAAGACCATTTTGAGTTAGTTCCCACCCCCACTCAGTAGCATTCAGGTTATTTCCAAGCCACTGCTGTACTTGGAAATATACACGAAGCGAGTGTTGCTCAGCTGCAGATTGTGTAGGTGGCAGCATGGACAATTGAAAATTTTTATTTTTGCAACCTTTTTTAAAGCACAAGTAGCGAATTTTATTCAATGTAAAATCGCACTTTGAGTGGCCCATATACAATGCCGATATAATTTTGCATCCGCTGCGTTTAATTTCTTCCTTAGTTGCACTTTTTTCATTAAAAATGGTTGCTTCTTGCCATATATAATTATTTGTTGAAACCAATTTAACAATTTTGCTTTTTCCTTGATAAAAAAATGCAGAGGTTGTATCACAACCAGAAAATGCGTGTAAAAAGCCCACTAAATTTTTTAACGAAGATTTCGTAGATTCACTTATTTTAAGTGCATTATTGAAAGAGTTGTAGTAATAAATTTCTTCCGATTTTTTTCCTTTGCTAGGTTTCCAGAAAAAAATATTTTTATTTTCAGTTACTTTTTGTAAAAATATTACCAGAACATCAATATCCTCTGCAATTATAAAAACTGGCTTGTTATCTGAGGCTAATATATACTTGATACTCGCCGATTCACATTTGAAGTGAATGTCCCTCATCACCACCTCTCATGCATTCCGAGCGACATATTACGCGAAAACGGTTTTTTATTTGTCTTTTTTATGGATATTGCCATAAAGCGCATTACGTAAAACTTTTCATATAAAAAGTATTTGACAAGACGAGGGTATTTGTTTAAAAACGAGCCCTCTATCACTTATGGTTACACGGCAAATGTATGCCAACTTTGACCTTCAATATCTCGGCAACCAGTAAGCCGAATGTATCTTTTTGTTTTTTAAAAGAAGCGTCTTTTAATGTTCTTTAAGTGTATACATTTTGAAATTGATATGTTTAAAGCTCGTAAAGTTATTTAATTTGTTTATAAGCCTAAAAAATGTTTATAACTTTAAAAAAATTTATAGGCTTTCCTAGTAAACCGATTTGAATTTTACAAAAAGCGTTTGAAAGTGTGAGACTTCCTTTATATGTAAAAAAAATTGCAACTATCTGAGGGCCTTATTTAGGGCCTACTATGAATTTGAAAATTTGCGATTTTTTTCCAGTAGGCTGGATTGCAAAATTATTATGCAAAACCTATCCGACCGATCTTAACAAAATTTAGCACACGTTTTAAACATATTAAAAAGTTTTTCTAGGCGGAATATGGAACTTGTAAGTCAAGTTTAGAAAGTCGAAAACATTTAAAGGATTAACTTCATTTTTTTGTACTTTTTTTTCCAATTATTGCTATTTTTTCAACAATAACCATTAAATTTTCAATTTCTAGCTAACAAAATATTGTGTAAAATTTAATAACGAAACTTTTAACCACTTATAATTTTTTCTCTAAGATCAATATTTTTCGAATTATAAATGAAAATAGGAGCAAAAAAATGAGAAATTTTCAATTGTTTTCAGATTTTGTTAAATAAAAAATTTAGCACAGGGTTTGCGACTGGCGCATATCGTGATTATCGATACTGGGCATATCCTGAAGGGATTCCAGCAAAAAAATAGCTTCCCTCGAAAATTTCCATTATGGTCTGAATTTCTACAGATGCCGCCTAGTCTATAACATCTGTCTCTGAGACCGAAATCTTGTGTAACGAACGAACTACCAATCTACGTTTAACAATATTTTAATACTAACAACGGTTAGGTAAAATATGAAGCTATTGAATGACCTAGCCTGAATATCGGAATAGATCGTTAATTATCGGTATGAATAGGTTAGCTCCGTCTGTGAGACCATGCGTTAGCACTGAAAGGTTAAAAAAAAATATGTTTGAACTTTGAGATGGAGAGGGTGGTCGATTTTTTGACCAGCGCACGTTGGCAATATACTATATGCTTGAATCCTAGTCAAAATATCTACCACTTCTGTTTTTCAAAATAAGAACAAAAAGTAATGAATAACAGTATTTATTTTTTTTTAAAATCAGTATATCAAACATTTTTTATGTTTCAAATAATTTGACTTATTTTCTAAAAGTGATCTACCAAATTTGTTTTTATAATATTAGTTTCCATCTCTCCAATTTAAAAAAAAAATTTAATTGCTGTCGCAGCTGGGACACTTCTTTTTCGACTTAGGTTTTTCTTTTGCATGAACTAACTCTTTATATCAACTAAATAATAGAATAGTTTTACCCAGCATTTTTGTGATTTGAAAGAAATTGAATATGTAGAGTGATATTGGTCAAATTTATTGACTCTTCTCATATATAAATTATATTCAGCAATAGCCTCTGGACAGCTGACTTCTTCTCGATGTCCTATTCTGTTTGTTCTTTTCACTTTTTTTATGACTCCTGGATTATGAATAAAACTTATTACATTTACTGATTTTTCCTCTATCTCTCCACTTTACTACCATAGTTCCCTTGATTATGCAAAATCTGAATCCCTACCTTCATCATCTTGTCTGTTGTCAGTATTGTTTTTGGATAATATTTTGTATTAACACTGAAAGTTTCGCAACCAAAAGTGTTCCTCTCTAATAAACCTTTCAATAAATCAAATGAGGAAAAATAGTTGTAAAAATAAACACAGTATCCCTTATACCAGCTAGGCTCACTTAGTTGTAAAACAACCTTCTCTCCCAGGTGAGGTGCTCTGGCATTGTACCTTGTTTTCCTTGATAAATCTGAAATGAATATATCCAGTCTTGAAACAAGCAAGGGCCCATACTTTAATTCCCTGTTTTATTGGTTTTTTCGTCATATATTGTTTTAGTGTTGTTCTGCCCTTGAAAGTAACCATGCTTTCATCGACAGCTATATGTCGGTAAGGCGTAAATAACCTTTTAAAATTTTGTTTACGTTATCGTTTAGAGGCCTACTTTGGTAAAGTTGATCAAAATTAGGCTCCCCTATCTTATGCATCATTTCGTTATTGTTTATATACAAAAATCTTAAAATTTGTAAAAATTACTTTTGGAATATAAGATTAGCGATTCTATCAACTTTAAAGTTTTGATCAGACGAACAGTACATGTGTAAGCTCGGTAATTTATGAATGCCCATTATTACAAGTATTCCCAAAAAAGCTTTTAGTTCTTTCAACGTTAGGTCTAAAGTCTTTCCAGACTGGTTTAAATATAAATTGGACTGCTCCACAATCAACTCCAAAGTATCCAAAGCAATCATTTTTTCGAAAATCTGAGACAGCGAATATTCAAAAATATTCACACATGCGGTGATTATCGGACAATAAGTCTGATGAGTCACGTTTTGAAGATCTTCCTGCGAGTAATACACAGCAGAATTTACACGCTGTTAGAGGACATAATTAGCAATACTCAATTTGGGTTTAGGAGTGGCTTGGGTACAAGAGAAGCCTTGTTTAGTATACAGGTGCTAGTACAGAGATGCAGAGATATAAATCAAAATGTGTACATTTATGCAATCGATTTTGAAAAAGCTTTTGACAAAGTCCGACATAACAAAATGCTAGAAATATTGGAAACAGCTGGATTGGACGATAAAGATCTACAAATAATTACAAATCTATACTGGCATCAAGTGGCAAGAATAAAGGTTGAACAAGAACTGTCGGATGAAATAAATATAAAAAGAGGAGTGAGACAAGGCTGTATATTTTACTTTACTTTACTTTTTACGTATATAAGGCCTTTACTTTTTAACTTATATTCGGAAATATTTAAGGAAGCCTTAATGGAGACAACCGAAGGTACTATATTGTGAATGGAGTAACCGTCTACAATATTAGATATTGCGACGATACCTTAGTCCTTGCCAATTGCGGAGAAGACCTTCAAAAGCTAATGAACAAAATAAAACAGACTTGTGATCAGTATGGATTAAAACTCAACGTTAAGAAAACTAAATATATGATAGTTAGCAAACAAAATTATATACAGGATGACGGTATAAAAGTCGGAGATGCCACACTGGACAGAGTAGAGAAACTCGTGTATCTCGGCAGTAATATCAATGAGAGCTGGGATCCAACCGCAGAAATTAAAAGCCGAATAGAACAAGCCCGAGCTGCCTTTGTAAAAATGAAAAACGTACTTTGCAGTCACGATCTTAGCATTGACCTTAGAGTTCGTATGACATCTTGCTACATCTTTCCTGTCCTGCTGTATGGAGTGGAAGCGTGGACTCTAACTGAGGCTATGCTTAAACGCTTGACAGCCTTTGAGATGTGGGTATACAGACGACTACTGAAAATAAGCTGGGTCGACAGAGTTAGAAATGAGGAGGTCCTTAGACGGCTGAGCCAAACAACACAACTGGTCAATATAATAAAGAAACGCAAGCTGGAATACTTCGGTCACATTATGAGACACCCTGAAAAATATGATCTTTTACATCTGATCATTCAGGGAAAGATCCAAGGTAATCGTGGTCCTGGTAGACGAAGAACATCATGGCTGAAAAATCTAAGGCAATGGTATGAAAAATCAACTACATCGTTATTTAGAGCTGCTGTCAATAAAGTCACGATAGCGAATATGGTAGCCAACATGATATCCAACGATCGATAACGGTTATGGAACTAGAAGAAGAAGTGCCTATCCGCAACAAGGGGTTCATCCAATCCTTGGTCTGAGTCGATTTCTGGTTCTTCTAGTTCTGCATTCAAGAGAACAGTTTTTTAAAGGAGGGCATAATCTGGATCTTGAATGGAATCATTAATCAAAATCATTAACCGATTCTTTTTCGGAGTAACTTGCTGTTTCGTACTCGTTTGCACCGTAATATATCGGTGTTATTAAAATTGTTACAGTAGTTCTGATTTTCTAAACTTGTTGATGGCAACGAAGTGTGATTATCTACTTGACCTATAAAAAAATTGTATAATAAAAAACCTCTTTTATTGTTGACTATATTACCTAAAGGGGTACGGGTAGACAATGTTCTCCTATGAAATTTTACATGTTCTTCTCCGTCACTGTCGCCACCCACATCCGAATTTTCTGCTTGATCATCATCAAATCCTTCAAGCCAATCGAAAATCTCATTTGAATTAAGTTTTGAAACTTCCTACAAATTTACATTAGAATAAAAATACCTACATGTTACTTTATACTCTGGTTTTACTTTACACACTAGTGCGTAAAGTAACTTCTGTATTGCTAATCTTAGTGGATAATATTTACGGTAGTAGAAAAAACTACAATAAACGTTCAAATTCATCAATTCATCTGAACAAATTTACCTAAATTTTCTTAGCGCCAAGAGTACTAGATAAAGGAAATTAAAAATGACGTCAGACAACCTTAGGAACTGTGTGACATTAATAATTATACGAAAATCATGTGAAATTTTAGAAACAAATCAAATGTATAAAACACTGTTATGGAAAAAAGTGAGGTTATTTTTATTATTTCATCGATTTCTAGAAAAAATTGTATAAAAAAAATAATAAAATATTCGGAACATTATAATTATACATTTATTTAGGTATACTTGCCTTTTTTCACTTATAAACAAATATTTTCTGATAATAACTGGAGCAACAATCACGATCCACCAAACCAATAAAAAATAGATAACTGCAGACGTTCAGAGGCAGATTTTTGACCACTTGAAGCAGGCGAGGTAGGAGTATACACTAGGGTAAATGCGTATAAAAGTCTTCTTCTTCTTCGTCTAGCCATTCACGTCCACATCTGAACATAAGCCTCTTCAAGTCTTCCTTTCCATTGTTTTTTATTGTATGCTACTTGTAGTCAATTTTTCCCGGCAGTCCTTTTCAGATCATCTGTCCATCTCATAGGAGGTCTGCCTCTGGGTCTTTTGTGTTGGTATGGTCTCCAGGTTAAAATTGATCTGTGCCATTTGTTTAGATCGCTCCTAGCTACATGTCCAGCGTATTCCCATTTCAGCTTTAATGCTTTTTGCACCACATCGGTGACTTTGGTTTTCTGTCTTATTCATGTGTTTGTTTTCTTGTCCTTAAGTGGAAGCCTCCTGGTTTACGCCTCTTATACGCTTAAGGCGTATAAGAGTACGCACTTAATATTAAAAATGCGACATTTTTTTATTTTTACGAAAATGGACTATTTATCATTCCTCACATTGTTAATCAACTATTTAAAAAGAGAAAAGTTTTAGAAAATAGTTTTAAACCATGTTTGTATTCAAATATGAAATATTTAATTTTGTTTGTGTTGAATCACAAATTAACCCCTTAATTTGTAATCTCACATTATTCTTAACTTCTTAATCTTTTATAGCCATTGTAAAACCATATCGTATAATATTTTAATTAGTTCATTTACCTACAACAAAATAAATTGCCGAATAATATATTTTCTATTTGAACTTCCTAAGTGTCGCAATTAAGGCCTAGATTAAATTGTAATGTACGCAAATAGTTCAAACTATGGTACGATATAAAGCAATAACCCCTATGCTGAGGTATGAATTATTTGTGAGATTATAAATTGGGGATTTGAGCTCATTTGAGTACAGTCTATCATAAGTAGTTACCTAACGAACATCATATTGTGTAGCTGTCAATAAATCAACACTTTTACTCCACAACTTCAACCTTTTATTATATTTATCATCGTCGATCGACAAGAAGCGGACAAAGGGCATTTACAAACCGAGTCGAACCTCATAACTACGTTCGAATCTTTCCAGTTTGCGAAGCTGCTAATGCGTACTCTTATACACAAATTTGTATAAGAGTACGCACATTACTGAAGTGTACAAAAATATTAAGACATTCCAAAAATCAAACAAAAATACATAAAAAAAGAAGTTGATAAGTATGTTTTAGAATTCATTTTTATTTCATCTTTAACTCCATTGCTACTCCTCACAGTTAAAACACATGAAGTCTCCTGTTACGTACGTATACTTATGAGTCGTACAAGTCGTACTTATACTTATAAGTCGTACAAGATTCGTGCCACCAATTCTTGCATTGAAAGTACATGATCCAGTGCTCAACAGAATTTGAATATAATTCATTACATCCTAGGCACGTTACATCAAGATCATTTTTTTTATTCCCTTTTTGAACTTTGCGCAATGATTTACTACAACTAGGCACTAATTTTCTTTTTATTCGTTCCGTCTTCTTTTTTTGTTCTACTTCTTTGGTTTTTCCAAATTCTCAAGTTCTTTTGTATATGGGCTACTGTGAAAGTATTTCGGACTTTTGAGATTTTGTTTTGCGTCGATTAGGATTTTCTTTAATTTTGGGTAATGGTAAAATCTCTGCCGCTGACACTGACATATTTAAGCTATTAGTGCTAGCTTGTGATGGTATTAATACCATCGATATTACTTCGCATTCGATATCAAGATTAGCCACATCGAGAGGTGGTGTAACGTGAAAAGAGATTAGATCATCTTCATTTTTAGGCTGCTTTGAAGGAGGTATTACTTCAGACGGTATTGGAAGCTGAAGTCCATTATTTTCTTCTTCTACACGGACTCCATTTGAAGTATTATCTACTACCGCGCTTACTGGATTGTCCAAAGGTACGTCGGTAACATAGAGGGGGCAAAATCCATGTCATGAAACTGATCAGAGTTAAACGGATATATTCTTGATGCTTTAAAAGAATTTTCGGCCTTCTGAATATTTGCTACACAACCATAAGCAGTACTACATAATCCAGCAACTTGAAATTGTGTAATTTCTTTACCTGGATTACTTACCATCCACTTGTCACATTTCCTACTGTAGGTTTTTTTAAAGGACCAAAAAAACCAATATCCAGTGGCTGTAGTTTATGGCTTGAATGAGGCGGTAGTTTCGGCACTGGGTTTGGCAAACTTATTAAAATGGATTAACCACTTACAAAAAAGATCCGTGTTGATATATCCAGATTCAGAAATTAATTTCAGAGTTTCACATGGTGCATTTAAAAACAGCTCTTCCTTCATTCTTTTTCTGGGAATATGAGTGCTGGAGAAATATAGTTACCTGTGGAGTTCATGCAACATACAGCCGTTACAAGTTGTCCACGATCTGCACTAGGTACCTTCCCTACAAGTTTCTTTCCCTTGCTTGCTAATGTCTTGGGTAACTTATTAGGCACGGTTGATAAACCCGATTCATCCATGTTATATATTGAACTTGGAGAGTATTGCCTTAGTTCATAAAGATTTTTAAGGTTATCGTAAAATCTTGTTACTTCATTTTTATTAAAATCCATAATTCGGGCCATCGAACAGTTTTCTGGCTGTCGAAGCGCAATTTTGTTCCGCTGACAAAATCCTCTTACTCATGACTCACCAGCCATTTGTAGATTTCTATTAAAACGGTGAGAAAGATTATTAGATTCAGCAAATTTATACGCTGCTATTTGAATTTTTTTTGTAATTCCGTAAAACATCTGATCTAATTCTCGTATCTGTTGTGCTAATTTGGCTTCTAGGTTGCTTGGAACATCGCTTTGAAATCGTCTTAATGATTTTGGTACATTTCCACACTTTAATCTTTTTCTTAATGTGGTCTCATTTATTTCCATATCATTCGCTACACTTCTTTTACTACATCCTGCTTCTAATTTTTGCTGTATTTCTCGTAAGTTTTCTTCAGTAAAAATTAACTTTCTATCGGTTTTTACTTGTACCGACTAGTACCCAACTGTGTAGGTATAAGAGTTTGCATTGCGTAATTTTATACATCGGTTACATGCTTACTCTTATACATATATGCATTTTGTGATTTTAAAGCGTTTATTACGAAAACAAATAGATTTGCGGCCCATTTTTTTTAACAGCAATCACTATTTCATAAAAATGCAGTCTAAAATTATTTTATACAAAACTGATGGTTTGCTTACCTCTCAATTGACTAAATTGTGAACACACAAAATTATAAATCTGAACGGCAACTATTTGCAGCGACCATATTGACAAAACTAGGACGATAATGCAGATTTCTGTTTATGACCGTGCAGTAGGAATGTATTTAGAATGCCTTCAAGTAAAAATTACTTTAATAGATGGCAATATATATTAAAAATAATAGGTGCGTACTCTTATACAAATGCGTGCTCTTATACACACTTACCCTATAAAACGCGCCAGATTTAACTACTCGTTGATATTTCACCTGAAAACGTTGCCGGCAAGCGCCTCGACGATATCGGGTTTATTTTTAGACTACAAACTTAATCCTACACGGAGAAAAAATAAGTGGTTAAAAAATCAACCAGTGGCCGCTAAAGGGTTAACCACCCCTTCACTTGACCTATGAGGTCTATTGTGGCTCATCTCTAGGTTAAAGTTGTTGCTTCAGCCCATACTTTTAGTTGTAGCGCTCGTTGATAATGCTCAAATTTATTAAGCCTTATCCTATCTAACCCTCGGCAGATGCCCAGAATGAGCCCTACGGTTTCATTATCAGCTTGATAGAATCTACAATTCACAGTTTCTGTCAGACCGATTTTGTTTATGTGCCCTTTGAAGCGACAGTGCCCTATTAGAAGACCTATGATGATCCTCAGATCATTTTTATTTATTAAACAATGTCTTAAAATTATAGCGAACCTATTTAATAAGACCTAATTTCAAAAGCCTATTTAATACTCAAACATTTTATTTTTAAATTAGTTTTATTTGTGAACAAACAATATTCTACTATAACATGTTTTAAAAATTAAGAGTATATTCACAAATTAGTGCCTAATTAGATTCTATTAAACATAATTATGTCATACATAAGTATTTGGAATTATAATGCACTAGAAAAATATGCAATTTCTATTGGATTTAAAGAGTTATTAGAAATACGAATATTAAATTGTGATATTAAGATGTTTGGTTATCAATATATTAACTTTCCAGTAGTAACTTATCTTTACAATTTTAATTGGGAATAAGCCACAATTGACGTTTAAAATAAGTTTATTGACATTTCAATTTCCATTTTGGAAATCGTTCTCAAAATACAAATATTAATAAATATATATTTATATTATTATAGCAAATTTCTGAATGCCATATCCACATATCCATATTTCGTCACCAAAAGGTCTAACGGTGGTAACTCATGCTCCTGCTTTAATATAATTTCATGAATTTTTGGCTTCTTTATCAGAAACTGTTTGCTTCTCTTCACCACTACTGCTCTCCCCATTTTCCTCTGGTTCTTTTCGTTGCTAAATCTATGATTTTATCATCATTCAAACATGCATTTTCAAGGTGATCTTGAGTAACTCCAATGCCGGAGTTATTGTAGCAACTGAAATAAATAATTATTTTTAAGTAAAACAAGATAGTTTTACAGTCGACACCTTACTATACCTTTAAGCTCTTTTCCTACATCATCTAACGCCATCTGTAGTATCTTCTCCGATATGGACACCATAATTATAATTACAATTATTTTATACCACTTTTCATAAATCAAATAACAACTTTGCAACTATTACTGTCAAATAAGCTCAAAATGCAAAAGAAGCATGTGTTCACTTCGCTCATTTGTAATTATTGCATAAGAAACACAAAGGTAAAGGTAATGGATTTTGACAAGAGCTGTGACCTTGTAAATAATAGGTAAACTTGTGTACTAAATCGGCATGACTCATAGCTCTTGTTAAAATCCATTACCTCTACCTAAGTGCTCTTCCAACCTTTGTGCTAGATTCCTACAATTTATTAGTACTTACCACTTTCGTTAGATGGCGATAGCTAATTTAAAATTATAATTATCAGTTAGCTCGAGTGTGCATATGAACTCCTTGCTAGTCTTTATTTTGGAATGCATTTAACTCATTTTGCCAAAAAAGTCACTTAACACCTGTGTGTGCTAGACCGACGATATACTCTTTCATTCAAACAAGACACAGTTCAAACATGGAAGACGAATCATTGATTAATTATGATTGTCTTAAATTAATTTCTTTATATGCGAATGTTCTCAACCCCAGAACGACGCGTTCCAATTGCTGATAGGGAACGTCCTATGGATAAATAGAATATGTGTGAATAAGATATAACCACATAAACACCCGTGGATCAAGTTAATATGGCATATGGGTTAAAGCTATGTCATTACTGTAGATTTGTTTATTGAACTGATAGTCAACTAAGTCAGGCTCAAGTAGACCTGATTGTCTACAAACTAGATTAAACAGTGGATCAGGCTACTATTGCCAGTCAGAATAAAACCATAAAACAGCGTTTAACAAAGAAACCCTGTGGGTGAATTGTGCTAATGAATATACCAAAAAATAGACTGCTGATCTGGTGAGAGAACAGACTTGTTTGTACTCGATCATAATCACATGCCTTCGCGGTGCATAATCCTCACCTGTATCGACGAGAAAGAGTGATGAAATAATTATCCAGACCTGCCTAAAGAAACAAAATCAAGATCTTATGAATAAAGGTTGGTTATTGAACAATCGAAATATAAATGAAGATGGACAAATCCTAGTCTTCGATCAACGAGGTCTCATACAAAGCATTGGCTGCCGATTTCTGCTAACTTCAACAGAACTTACTGTTGCTATGGAAAAGTTCGATATAGCTTTGATAAAATAGCTCTGGGTTTAACAGAGTCAAGTAAGAGATTTATGGAGCATTGGTGAATAGCTTTGACGTAGCCGATAGCCTATAGATTCTCGATATAGATACTACAGTTGAAGTAGAATACTGCAATTGATGCATTTTTGTCTCAGGGATTTACCGACGATAAAAAAGAAATCAGAGAATGATGCAGTATGAAGGATACTTCTCGGATCAGCATATTTTTCATATGACCAAGACGAAAAAGGAACAGCTTTTGTTTGCAGGATAAACGGAAGGCAATCATCGATGTGATGCGAATGCTCACCACCTTAACTGGTGCAGCACAAGCAACAACGAAAGAAGTGATTCATTACTAGAGTTTGTTATGAAATATCATTTAGGCATACTCAATGCAGGAAACAAACCAACTTTTGTAACGTCACATCGAAAAGAGGTAATTGGTACAAGAGTGGCCATGACTCACGTGGCTAGAACTTTGGACTACCCCCACCCCGTGTCTCTATCGGGAACAAAATATTGTAAAATGTATTATTAAAATTATGGGTACACAAAATTATGGGTACACACGACGACTTAGTTACATATTAAAAAATGATAATCAAGGAATGGTTGCATGACTTGTGACATTGAGTTCATAAAGATAACTGTTCTAATAAATCTTCTTTTCAAATATGTCTAAATCTTTACAAGAGAGAATAAATTAAAGAAGTTATAATATTATACCTTCATCGAATGTCTCCTAACATCACAAGACCATCGACACATCTGTTTTAAATAACAGGTAACGAGTCTGAAGGAACCTTATCGCAATTGTTGTAAAACAGTTTGGGAAGCATACCATGCAGACCTAGAATATTGTGTAGGCAGGGTTAAACAGACGTAGCAGGGTTAAACGTATATACTGGATCTGGCTCCCAAACAATTTTAAGGGGTTGTCATGTCAACGTTCGAAGATAGTGAGGAATTTCAACTGGAAAGTGCCTTGGTGGCATAAAAACCTTGCAAATCAAAGGACAGAATTCAGACGAAAATTTAATTTCTCCAAAAAATTGGGTAAGTAAGGCGATTACCGCAAAACTCTGACTGAATATAATAAGGAACTGAAGTCTAAAATCTGAAAACCAGAAGAAGGAATTTAGAGTTCAACGCGTTCGATACTCTTAAAGAGTTTGGCCTAGATAATCGTTATTTAAAGTTAATTTCCAACTTGTACTGGAACCAGGCTACCTAAATAAAAGTTAATGATCAGTTATCTGCAGAGGTCAGAATTAAAAGAGGTGTTCTTAAGATTTGCTTACTATCTCGGCTGTTATTCAACGTTTATATCAAATAAATTATAGAGAATGCACTCTATAACTGCGAAAAATATATATATATATATATATATAAAACGATATCGTTGTAAATGCAGATACTCTGGAAGGTTTACAAGAGTTGCAGCCCAAAGTTCTGATATCGGGTTAAACCTGAATGTAACCTGTACAAAACACTTAGTAGTTGATGGTCTCAAACAAAAAAACATCAGGGACATATTGGAAATGAATAGTCAACAAGAAGAATGGCTTCAATTTTACAAATACCTAGGCTGCCAGCTTAACGAAAACTGAAATAATATTTAAGAGGTACATGCAAGAACAGGACAGACCAGGGCATCATTTATTAAAATGAAACCAGTTATGTGTAGTCACGATCTTAGCACTACCCTACTAACTCAGGTGCTGCCTTGCTTTGTACCGTGGCGTGGAAGCTTCGACTCTTAGAAACTACATGTGTATAAATCTGGTAGCCTTTGAGATGTGATGCTAGCGTAGGATGCTCGGAATATCATGGATGGATAGAGTGCATAAGGAAGAAGTACTTCTAAGATTGGATAATCAACATAAAGTTTTATTACAAAAAAACGTAAGTTCTAATATTTTGGCCACATCTTAAAAAATGGCAAATACGAACTCCTAAAATTAATAATAGAAGGAAAGAGAGCTCCTGGTACTAGGCCTACTTCTTGGTTAAAGAACCTTAGACAATGGTATGGAGTTAGCAAATAAGTCTCTTTAGCAAAAACTATTGACAAAGTACAGATTACGCTGATGATAGTCAACGTTCGTCGTGAACATAGTACCCGAAGACGGAATTTGGTCCTTTAAGCCTAAAATAAATCTAAATCTGGTTAGTGAAGTACAGTACCTTAGAGTAATATAAGACTTGAGGCTTACTTGGAATCAGCATTAATAGAAAATTTTGTGTTTTAAAACCAGGCATTCTATATTGGATGTATAACACGGTAAAACCAACAATTGCATTATGCATTAGTGGTATGGTGACCAAAGGTGCAGCAAAAATGTGCCATCCTCAAACTAAACAAGGCGCGAACACTTGCTTGCCTTGGAATCACAGGGGCTTTGATGGGCATATCCATAGCAGCTATGAAGTCCCTACTGGTAAAAGGGGGAAGGGGCGAGAATAGGATATTATAAACTGCCAGAAAACTTGACTAGCGTATTGGTTAGATCGAGACAGCAACATTTTAAATGAAACCAGGGATACTGAATGGATGATAGCTTCTGACCATATGATACTCAGTTATAGGAATAGAGTACCTCTCCAAGTGGACACATGCACACGAGTGGGACGGAGCAGAGGAAATACACAGCCCAGGCTGCAAGGTTATACATGATACATAGAAGGGTCGGGTATAGGAATATTCGGCAGCGATTGAAAAGGAAAAACATTTCTTCTATGTCAGTATGAGAATATACCTCTGTATTCCAAGCAGATTTGTGCAATTTTACATTGTACAAAAGAAATTAACTTAAGGCCTTTCGAATTGAAGCGAATAAATATATGCAGTTAAGCAGCTATGGAGGCTCTTTGAATCCCTAATAAGGTCTATAAGGTGGTGTGTAAATTCTTAGAAGAACTCGACAGTCTGGCGTAACATAAGACTTACATATGACCGATTTCACCAACGATAAGTAAATATTTAAGAATTACCCAAGTGGACTTGGTACTTCCTAACTCTAAAACGGATTTCACCATACGCTAAGAATTAAGCGGCCTAAACCGATTAAGCATTACCTTATCATAGGATACGTTTTGAGATCTCCCTAAACACTTTAGGTATTACTTAAAGATGGTTTTGACGGATGTACTTGTGAAGTTTGTCAATAATTTGCTTCTTATCTTAAATTTGTGTGTTGTTATTCCGTAGTTAATTGTATTTTTGTATTATTTTATATTAATAAGTATTGCGTCGGTATTATTCGGTATAATATAGACTCACTAGTTTATCGAAAACCTGGATCGGTTCGAATCGTCATCTGATTCTGAACAAGAAACAGAACAAATTGTAACAAATAGAAAATGATTTGTTTATTACAGACAAGTATAATGTGCAAGTTTAATACAAAATGATACATTAAATTTCCTGCTACAGATGAAGAAATGACTAACATTTTTATAGGAAACTAGGTTCCCAAATGGATGGTCCCATGCCAAAGTGAACCAAAAGTCGAAATTGAAAATTTTCAGTACGACAGTTATATAGGTGTTATAAAATATACACAATATATTATAATATTTTTTAAAGTATAAAAGGTTCTAAGACCTATTCAAGAAAACATTTCTTTAAATTTTTTAGTAACAGCACATGATTTTGTATACTTTTAAGGCTCTTTTATCAGTGTTTGCAGTACATGGTTCAGTTTGGCAAACTTTTTAGCATTCAGTTCTGTTTGGCATGAGAAATATAAATAAATCGTTATTTTTGTTTGTAATCAGGTTTATTAACACATCATTAAACTTGAATTAATAATACATAATAAAATAAAAAAAATAATAATAGCAATATTTAGATCGCATTGTTCATCTCATTTTCCTCTTCATTGTTATTGTCGTTCTCTTCTTCCATACCATCTTCCAGTACTTCACTTTGTTGAAGTTTATTATAAAATTGGTGATGGTAAACTGGTACGAATTGCAAAAGTGATCTGATATCATTAAGTTTTGCTTGACTTAATTTTCGTCCTTCAGGATAAAGAATGCTTAAGTTTAAAGAAACTAGGTTTACAAGTCGGTCTTTCAATCTCTTATGTATTGCGATTTTCCAGATTTTGTTTTAATGCATCCATACTCTTGAAATCCTCTTTTTCCACGCATACTACTTTAAATTTCTACTTTTTACCTATTGAGTTTGAAATTATGTTATGCCATTATGTAGGCACGTAAATTTCAGGATGATATTTTAACTTTTTTTTCTATATCACTATCGTTTTGTAGATATGAATGTCCTGGCTCAGCAAACTTATGAACTACTTCCTTTAGGTTCAAATGAGGGTAATGCACTATGTACATCCATAACGCGGCAATATTAATATTGCGGTTTTGGCCGCCACATGAGTCGGACCAAGCAATCAATATGTCCTTATGATCATGGGTGTTTATGGATTTTAAAATACATGATCATATTTCCTGAGAACCTCGTGACGAAGTGCTCTCATCTCAAACATGCATTGTCCCGACATAATTTTCAAAATTATGCATACCAAGATTCTGGCATGAAAGCTGTCTCTTATAATAAACAACTACTGTGGTTAATTTAGGAAGAAGCATTTCTTTCTGAAGATCAAAACTAATTACTGTAGCTTTCCCTTCTTTACGTCTTCATTTAGCTCTAAGCGAGCTAACTGTACTTTTCTGTGGTATAGTTCCTGGTTCAGTTTCGTAGTTTTTAATATTGTTTCATCTTTGATTTCCCCAGCTACTTTTATTTCAATGTTCAACCTGTCCCATGTTTGACAGGTATCTTTTCGTGGAGGTTTAAAACGAAGATTAAAATCACGTTTGAACACTGTTTCATAAAGCGATTGGCTTGGAATTTTGTCGACATTTTTCTTTCTGAAACTATCAACATCAACTATCAACAAACTCTATGCGATTTTGATTGAATTCATTGTGGATGGTGAAGTTTTGTTGAGGCACTTTTTCCCCTCTAAGATAACCTAAATTTCCACTTTTTTCTTAAGCAAAGCGCGATGTTCTCTACTACTATTGATTTGTAATATTTCCATAAACATTTTTTTTGCATACTTTAATATCTCCGTTTTCAGAAGGAATATAAAATTCACGATTTCCTGTTTTTTTTTTTAATGTCAGTATTTTTTCGACGTCTTATTATCGTTCTACATTTTACAGTACCACTTATTATGCTCGTTTGAGTTTCCCAAGACTGTGACTCGTTATAAAACAAATCAAAAACTTTCTTTTTGGTGCGTTGTAAGCTTATTTTGGAATTTCATTTTGCAATTGCAGGAATAGTCATTAAAATATTTAGAATGTATGACAGTACCTGAAGTATTGACATATTCTTTACCAGCTGCCCTTTTTATCTTGCGATAATTTTTTTCCACTTCATAGGATTAGATTTTCTTTTCTTGTTTTGAGGCTCTTCCTGATCTCTGGTATTTTCTTTATCTGCAAAACACAAAATTATTCATATTTTATATACGTAAATATTTTACAAGTAACGTTACTTTTTTATCTATGTTATAATACATAAAAAATACTTTCCAACACACATTCACTATGCATAAGACAGGCAATTTACAAAGTGAACTATGTGATTTTAATTTTTTTTACAATTCCAATACAAAAATGATGGGATATATTGCTTCATTCTAATATAGATAGGTAAAAACTATGTTCGTACGTTGGTACAACTGTTAATATTTCACTAGCGCTCCCAGCGGACATTGAAAAGGATACATTTTCACATGGTTCACTTTGGCAAAAGAAACTTTCCAAAACATAACCATACTTCTATAATGAAGTTTTATGCCAATAAATATTATTATCTTACCTGATTCTGTAATATCCGAATCAGAACTTGGATGGTAATCATCTGAAGATTTACTACTGAAATCAGTACGTTCATCTTCATTACAATGTTACGACAATATGAACTATGTGCATGGGAAGCCATCTTGGATTAGATGATGGTTCACTGTGGCATATGACAACCAGTACTACCACACTTGTGCTAAATAGAATTTATTAGCTCCTAGCTGACGTTTCGTTTTATTCACATAGTTCATTTTGGCATAAGTTTAGAACAAAAGTTTGCATCATAATGGTAATGAAAAAGTAAAAACGAAGAAAATGTACATAGTTCACTCTGGCATGAGACCATCCAAATGTACTGGACACCATGATACTATGAATAACAAGATAGGATCTTCCCGTAGCTCAAAATCGGTCGGGTTCGCGCATGCCGTCATTGGAGACTAGAATTTGAATTCTTGTTAAAGTTAAATGAGATTTGTATGCATTCTGTGATGAGATTACTAGACGAAAATAAGTTAAGAGGTTTAATAATTACAATAATCGTACACATAAGGATATCTCCAAACTATTTATTAAAGATTATTTATTGATATATACAAAAACTGACATTTCGAACGTGCAAGTCTCCAATGACGTCACAAAAACATGCGCAAAATCTTATCTTATAGTCATAGTATCATGCTCGACACTTTGGATTGTACCCACATTAAGATTGAAAACACAGGTAAAGTAATAAATCAATTTGATAATAGTGATGTTATTTACATCTTATAATTATAGGTGGAGATGATGCAGAGCTGTTTAGAAACAGAAAAGGCTACTTTTCTATAACTTACAAAACTAAACAAACTTAATATACAAAAATAACACGACAAAACTGAATAAAACCAATTTGGCAAACAAACAATTTAATAATAACAAATAAAAAAGTAAGGTTATGACATCCTATTCTTCTTTTTATTTATCAACAATAGTTCAAGCGTACCCGAGTTAATACCTAAGAAAGAATTTCTTAGATAAGCAATTCTTTTAGTTGTGAAACGCTATTGTTCCTAAGTTGTAACTAAGAATTTTCGATAAGAATTACTTCCGAAGGCAACTGTTTAGATATCGTTGGTGAAATCGGGCATTAGGCCCACAGTCGAAAAGCACCACTATCACGACCAGAAAAAAAAAAGCCGGGATCCGAACACAACCACAACATAACTCTTATTGGGAAAATATACCCGGTGAAGCACATGGCACTATGTGTATTGAACGGACAAGCGCTAATAGGGCTGAGGAAAAGAAGCAGGAATTAGGTCAGAGTCATAACAGGGTTCCTTACTGGACAGTGGGCATGCGCCAGTCAAGGTACACCTGCATAAATGACTCAAGTGATTCCAAAAACATATGACACCCATCCACTACACTTGTACAAGCGGTACAGAGTTTCAGAATTTTAGAATGGGTATTATTAACTAGTATTAATATTAATGGGTGTTAGGATTTAAAAACCAAACGTTGATGAAAAAACTTGAATAAAGTTCTTTTTACAAATAATTTTATAATGCAAATAAATAAATTTAGTATAAAATGTTCGCACATATACAGTCTTTGACATTCATATTATTAAAAAGTATCATTTTTGTATATAACTGAAGAAACTTATTTTATTTACTAATTTGTTATAATTTACAGAATTGGAACGATTTAATATATAGCTTACAATACAATTATGAACTGTACATATAAAAAATTACTTAAAATACTTAAATCTTATAGGTTGCCCTTTAGCGCCTCTTGTAATTTCTTCCTCGCTAATGCAACTCTCTCCTCTTGCCGTTTGATATCATCCTCTGATATATTAACAGCATGTACTAATGGTTGTTTGGGATCGAGAAATACTCCTGGATTTTTTTCAAGCAGTGTTTTTGTACTTGTCTGACCTGTTACAGGTTGAGAAGAAACATGGAGTGCTGTAGCAACACTCTGGATAATGGTGTCTTCAGTTACATTAGGTCCAACTGGTTTTAAACCTAGAAATTAAAAAACAAAATTAAATAACAGAATGTCCATAGATACTCTATAAAGGTTGTCCCAAAAATGTTGGCAATCAGCTATACCACAGCCACCTTTACTTCCAAGCCATGAAGTAGAAATTTGGCAACAACGCGTGGTAGTCCGACTGTGGTTTGTTTTGTTTAACATTTCATATAGGAAGGCTTGTAAAGTTTGTTGAATTTAGTGTTTCTTTAACTTTATTCGAATGTTTTATTTGTAAATTGTGTTTAAATCAATTAGAAAATATCAATATAAGTGAAATTTCATTAAATTTAGAACTTTTAGAAGATTCTTAACGACAATTTAAAAGGCAAGTATAAATATAACCTACAAAACAAACTGAAAATAATAATACTTTTGCTTCTTGTTACAAAATATGTAAACTAAAAACAACAATAATAATACTTTTGTTTTTTGTTACAGATGCTGTGGCATTGTTGTGTGACATTTTGCATTGCAAAACCAATTATGCCAGTACTTTAAAAACGAAACAGGCAGAAAGTACGTTTTTGTTTCCCAAAGATCCCCAAAGAAGGTATACTGGGTTATGCTCTATTCATAGAGAAGGCTGTACAATTACCAAATCTTCCCTAGTATGTGCCAAACATTTTCATGAAGATGATATTCAGCGGACTGAACAATGAGAAGATAAAGATGGAAATGTACACATTGAAAAGTTAATATTTCCCAAATTAAAAGGCAATGCAGTTCTTAATATATTTCCTGAAGTACCATCATATGTAACTGTTCATCGTACTAAAGAAAGAAGGAATCCCGAAGACAGAAGAAACTTTTTGCATAAGAAGAGGGAACAAGAGATAACATAATTATGACAATTAGACTTAGACAATAATATCCCATTGAAAAACTGGACAAGTAAAATTACAAGTGACTGTGTATATTTCTATGTATTAAACATTAATCAGTTGGGGCACAAGTGTGATAATATTTGTGTAGGTAATATGTAGTGTAATAGTTAGCAGTAATTTTAGTGTAATCGTCAATGTAGGTAAGAATAGATTAAGAGGTAATGATTTGAAATGGATTTTACAATATAGTAAATTTAGAAGATGGTCACAATTAGAGAACTTACTTTCTCATTTAGATCTGCTTTTTAGATAAGTGATAACAAATTTGAGTATTAAATTCAAAAATCTTTTGAGAATATAGGCTATTTTAAATCGATATACAAGTTATAAATGGTATGTTACATTCACCACATTTTTCATGTATACCTCTTTTAACTTGGTCTATATGACAACAAACCTATTCATATTTAAAATTGCTACTTTCGTATACCTAAGTATGAAAATTCAACAAAAGTTATAAGTAAATAGTAAAATATTTAATTTTTAATTAGATTAATTTAGAACCATATTTATATTGTGTCTGATTTCTTAGGATGAATTTTTTAATAATAATAGTTACACTAAGTTTTTACTAATCAAATTTTATATCTTTTGTATTTTTAATAATCTTTTTAAATGTCGTGTTAATGTATTGTGTTATTTATATGCTTAAGTACTTAATATTTAAAATTTCTAGAGATTCTTGACTGCATTTGATTGTAAGATTAACTGTTTGACAGTGTATTTTAAGTGCAATAAATTTTACTTTAGTGATTATTTTATTGATAATATAACCTAAATAATAATAAAACTTTATATATATTTACTAAGTATATATAAGGTTTTATTAATTTAATTTCCCTAAAAATATTTCTGTAATGAATTGAAGTTTTCAAAATATCAGTTTCCTAAAATTCAAATTAGTTTAATATTCTGGTAGATCTTACAGCTGATTATCGGACTACCGACGTCATAGAATGCGGTGTTGCCTTTTTTACTTCATGGCTTGGAAGTAAAGGTGGCTGTGGCTATACCTTTGGAACTACAACATCTAGAGTGAGGAAAAAATCGTAACTAACTCAGCTAAAAACTTTATAGAAACTATGGAGTTCCAAAGAAGGCCGTTAGAAGGTGCAGTGTAGATTAAACTTTTTATGCTAACTTTAAAATCTTAATTAAAATTGCAAATAATAACGATAGATGGCGCTGCTAAGTTTTGTTTAACTTGCTGTATATCTGTAACTGGTGCAATTTTTACCCCAATTTAGTGTAAAAGTGTTAGAATTGGTATTTACACAATTTTTTTATTAATACCATGAAGTTCTCTCCATTTTTTTTGTAGAATTAAGTGTAAGTGCGTACGTTTCCAAAAATCAAAAAGGTTTACATTATTAGTATTACATTTGAACAGATAAAATAGCTTAAAATGACAGTGGAAACTGTGTATTGATATCTAGATTTGTTTTGATATTGGTTTTGAACAGATAAAATAGCTTAAAATGACAGTGAAAACTGTGTATTGATACCTGTATTTGTTTTGATATTGGAACAATTTCCATTTAATAATAATTTAGCTCTCATATTATATCAACAGTAATAAAACAGGTGTTGCGTTTATATCTATTTTAAAAATTAAGATGTTAGTCAATAATCTTATGAAACGAACTGACGAAAATCAAAATACTGATTTGTTTTTACTTTTTATATTTGCAGATAACTCCATACTTAGTAATTATAAATCTTACCTGTTCAGTCGTGTTAAAAATAAATTTATTAGTTTCACCAAATTATACTAAAATATTTTATTTGGGCTTTAAGATCACTCTACAAATAAATATATCCAATAAATTTGAAGCAATGATTTTTAATGTTATAGAAATTATAAAGCATACCATGAAAATAATAACAGATTCAATTTTGTCAGATGATCTTAGATTCAATTATTGTAATTGCTTAAGAGATATGTGCCGTGAAACTTCTTAAATAATGTACCATAGTCTACAAAGGAAATTGGCAAATTATGCGTTATTGGTTAACACGAAATATTTTTATTGGGTAATAGAAAATTTTTATTAAATACAAAACGTCGCAGTTTGAATGTAGTTTAAATATGTTCAGTATGACATTTTAAGCGATAAAATTATTGAAGTATTTATTTTTTATATTATCTTAGAGAATCATACTTAAATCGTAACAAATTACTGCTACTTATATAGTAACAACAAATTTTTCACACTTTGTCCGCGATTATTTAGATAATGTATTTCTGTATCGGAAGAGGATCATCATTTCCGTGGCTAAACAGAGACTTCAAGATTTTTACTGTGTGTTACTTCTATTTGTAATAATAAAAATTTTGATGCTACAAATACATCCTTTAAAATTCCACGAGGAAACTAAGTTCCTGTAGCTGGCTGTATACCATATATCACAAAAAAAAAATTGTTTAAAATCCTTTATAAAAGGTATATAAAAATGCCCCAAACGGGCTATCACAAACACATTGCAAAACGTTTTCGGATTAAACAATCCATCATCAGTGCAAACGGTTGTACATGCTAGTAGCCACCAAAATATATGGGTCAAAACCCTTTAAATGTTTTAAATTTGTAGTTGTTTTACATTATTAGTAGTTATAATTTGTGATGTTTAAGTTACCGTTGGATAGGTAACATGGCGGCGTATGACTCTACATGAGTAAAAATGGTCCTTTAACTCTAGAATATATTACTCATTTTAATAAAAGAATGCCATATCCAGCTTATTGGAGTCTGTCACTGGTACGCTAACATGATAAAGGTGTAAAACTGATCCGATCTTTCACTCAAAATTTCCGGCAGTATTGAGTTGATTTTTCCACAAACTATCTCTTTGGCGAATTATAAAGTGTGAAAATTCAATGTATATAAAAGATTGTGAATTTGATCGAGAATTTTTCAAAAAGGTATAAGAATAACCAAAACAAGTAAGCAGTGCTACGAGCTATAAGCAATTGAAGCTGCTGAGTAGTGTGTTGCAGGGAATTTTCAGTAAAAGAACAATTAGTGATAATTTATTAAAACAATATTATAGGTGTGTAGGTGAAAATCTGATATTGTTAAGTAATAATTACAGAGGACAAAACTACTGTTGGAAAATGAAGAATTATTTATTATATCTAACAATTTGAGTAAGAAGAAAACTGTCGGTCAGATAGCAAAGTGGGGCAGGTGGCAGAGTTGCATTCGCATCACTGTCTGAATGATTTAGCTTTAGATTTAGGCCCTAGCCTGGGACAGAAAAGTAAAAAAGGCTAACGTAGTAGTTTAAAATTCTAAATAAATCTGTTACTTAGCCTGAAATATGCTGGTGTATTTAATTGACCTATAGATCAGCAGTACAGCAAGGGATGTGGGCTTGCATCTCAGTGATATTCCTATCAGCAGAACGACTGCACCAAATTGGATAATTCTTTTTTGTTGTGATTGTTATTATCAGAGGAAGATTTGTGTAAAATTTTGTACAGAAAGGCCTTGAAACAGTTTTTTTTTGTCATTTTAATTCTAAATATATTATAATATGTTTTAAATTGTTTTTTATTTCTCTATACATATATAAACTCATCTTTACACTAACTGTTATGTAATATATCACCACCCTTTTATATATTATTTAATATATTATTGATAGTTAGAATGATATTATTGATTGATAGGTACTTTAGAATCAGAAAAACACTAACTAGTTATAATTAGCTCACTTATTTTAATTCTAATATACCTTTCACAAAATAAATTATGGAGCTAGAATGTTTATATCATTGTGAAATTATATTGCAACAACAAAAACCACTTATTTTATTTGCATTCAACTCTACAATTTAAAAAAGGTCATAAGTTTAAATTCACAGTATTGATTGTCCAAAATTAAATATTTAGATAAGTGAAATAGAATAATAGATAATAAATTAAGTCAAAAAAGTCATGTAAAAAACATTGCATGGACACTATCAATCTCTGAAAAAAACACAAAATTTGTCAAAACATTGTAGTCAAACCATCGAGCAATAAGACAAAAGAGGCAATGTAAAGGTAGTGGGGGTAAACATATTGATAGACAGGAAGTGCCATCTTGAGAAGCCACTTTAGACAAGGATAGACAGTCTCTTTCCTTGTTTAAGAAGTCAAATTTAGTTAGGTTATGTTATTGTTTGTCCCAACTGTCACATGAAATTTTATTTATATTGAAATCTTTTACTGTGTCACTTTTTAGACTATTATAGTTAATATTTAATTAAAACTTTCTCGTCTGAAAAATATTTTATAGCTATTGTTAATAAGTGTTGGAAAATTTAAATTTAGCGCCTTTGCATTTCCGGATATGTCCGCCATCAGAGGCCACTTTTTTGGTCTCCTTTTCATAACGATTAGATTCCCTCTTTTATCTTTTTGCTCGATGAGTCAAACCCTGATAAAGGATATTTTTCATTAACATCAGTCATGTATTCTGGTATTGGATATCACTCACTTAATTTACTTAATAATAGTTATGAAAAGAATTGACACAATTATTTAAAGATCAAAAAACTTTGTTCATGTTTATAAAATCACTACTTACTATTTTGATACCTTGAAAACTGTTGCAAATGGTTGTCTGAATAAGAGTGATGCAATGAACCATATAACATTTTTATTTATTGTTTAGCATATGAACCTTAACTTATCTTTTTCTGTAGCCCTTTACATCATATTTAATCATTCAAGAAAGGAAAATAAAAATTTTGAAAAAATGTCAGTTCCATCTATTGCTTACATAAACACTCCATTAAAAAAGAACAGTATACTGAATTCCTGGAGAGCCTAGGGACAAGGTTTATTATTGGAGGAGCCTTTAATGGGAAGAACACACAATAGGGCTCTAGAATAATTACCACTAAAGCTAAAGACCTGTTATTAGCAATTAAAGAACATAGATGTAAATCACTATCGACTGGTAGATCAACATTTGCCCACAGACAGAAACATGACTCCTAGTCTAATAAAGTTCTTTATTATAAAGAATATTTCAGCTAATTTCTTATATAGACGACTATTGAGATTTAAATCTGATCATTCACCCATAGTACTAACCATGAGGGACAAGATTATTAAAAAAGAAAGTAACCCCACATTAACAAACAACTTGACAGGTTGACAAGTTTTAAGCTGAGCCTTGAAGAGAAAATAAATCTAAGGGTTCCATTATGAAGGGCAGAGTAACTAGATAAAGAAGCAGAATTGTTGGTGAACAATATTCATCAAGCAGCTTGGGAAAACACTCTTCTACTGACACCTAGGTTACACGAAAAAGAAAGTAAAGAACATAATAATTGCGAAAAGAAAACTGAAGAATTTGGCAACAAACTGTATCGTTATGATAATACCAAACTAAATGATTCAAAATTTATACTTACAGGAGTTGAAATATGACAGTAGTACTACTTAATTATTCCTTATGGAAAGCTACTAAAAGACTAAAAAGATCTATTATCCACTCTCTGCCTATTAAATTAGAAAATTGAAACTGGGCCAGAAGTAGTGCACAAAAAGGAGAACTATTTGCTACATACCTTGAAAATACATTCACACTAAATTCATGTCAAGAGGATAAAGAAAGATGGGAGGAACCTGTTCAATTATAGAGGAAGAAATTCTACTAACTACCCAAAAAAAGTGCTTGCAAAAATAAAGGAAAATATTAACCCAAAGAAAGCTCCAGGTTATAATTTAAATCGGAAAGTGTTGAATTGATTGCTAAACCAGGTAAACTGGTACATGTGGTTTTATCATAAAGACAGACAGTATAGACAAATAATATACACAGACCTGTAATATTTTGAGATAATTCTCAAGAGAATTAAACCAGTTATTGAAGCAAGAAATCTGATTCCAACAATCAACCAGGTGCACAGAATCACAAATCTAACAGGAAGGTATAATACATAAATTAAAAACTTTTTTCCAAACAGTAGTCACAACTTTTAGTGTTATACATAAATGAATGGCATTTTAGAATCAAGGAGGATGACTGTTTTTCAGATTTAAACAAAACTAGAGCAGGTGTTCCAGTTTGTTGGGATGGTCCTATATACATATATGATATACTATACATGTATGATATACCTACCTGTAGTGCAAGACAACACAGTTACTACCTTTGATGATAATATGCCTCCTTCCTCTCGGAGGAACCTGTAACCTCTAAAGAGCGCGTCCCCAGGTGGTGTATAGGGGAATGCCCGATCCGGTTTACCGGTGGGTAGGAGGGAAATAAAATACCTCCCGTGGACCAACAGGTAATTCACCGAATGATTGCCGGTATAAGCAATCCCCCACTTATGACCAACGGCTGCGGGCGGATGAGTTAATAAGTGGAAGGGCACTCTTTTGTCCAAGGGTAGGGAAACTGGTCCTAAAGGCGGATGAATCGAAAAATATGTCCATGGCGTAAGGATGCAGAAGGCAACGGGGAACCACTGCATTAAAGACTCTTAGAGTACCCCTAGTAAAGTCATGAATGGCAAATGACAAGTAGAGTAAACAAACTTACTGATTATGGAGCACGGAATCCAAGATCCGGCAGGGGAGGAATAACTGTAGATCACACCAGGTCGTAAACCAGAGAAATCCCTGTGGACTTAAGACATTGAAAATAGCAACCTGGAATGTCAGAAGTTTATATTTATATTATAATTTCATATTCCTTTTCATAGGACTGATTATGCTCATCATTTTCCCCTGTCAAGAATGCTCAGCTCTTGCAATGACCTCCTATTGGATCCTTTCTGCATAAACATTAATGCTTTTAAAAGGCAACTTAAGAATCTGACTATTAATCTAGATATGTGATACTTACTATGTGATACTGATACTTTTTTAAAATTTTTGTGATATGATATATTGTTTTAATGTACAAATTTTAACTGTTTACTTGTTTCTTTGTTATTGTTTTGATGTTTATTGTACTTGATCTTTACTTTTTACTATTTTTTGTATTTTATTGTAAATCGTTCTACCGTTGGAATGAATAAATAATAATAAATATATGCAAGTGGTAAATTAGTGAACGTACTGCTTGAAATGGAAAACCTCCAGATTGATGTTTTAGGTATAAGTGACGTACAGTGGCCAGGTTCAGGCAAACAAATTACAAATAATGGAACCATGTATTATTCAGGTAACAATGAGGTCAATCATCGCTATGGTGTTGCTATCTTAGTTGCAAAAAAGGTCAATTACTCTGTGGTAAGTTTTACTCCTTATTCTGATAGGATCTTATCAATATAACTACAGTCTAAAAAAGGTATAGTAAATTTTATTCAAGTTTATGCTCCTACGGCAGATAAAGATGACGATATCGAACTGTTTTACCATGATTTGGAACAAGTCTTAAAATCAATGAAGAAACATCACACTAAAATAGTAATGGGCGTTATGTGGGGGAATATGGTCTAGGAAATAGAAATGAATGTGGTGACCGTTTGATACAATTTTGCCAGACGGAAGAATTTGTAATAGCTAATACACTTTTTAAGCTACCAAAAAGAAGATTGTATACATGGAAATCTCCCGGTAATACAAGGAATAGAATAATCCGAAATCAAATTGACTTTGTCCTTATTAGACAAAGATTTCGTAATTCTATACTGTCTGTCAAAACTTACCCTGGAGCAGACATCGGTTCAGACCATAACCCCATAGTAGTCACATTACGAACCAAATTAAAACTGGTTAAAAAACCCACACAAAGTAGAATTGATATTAAGAGATTAAGGGAACCACAAACAAAGGAACAAACTGTACAAACTCTTACTGAAAATCTACGTAATGCCCAAGAACTGAATAAAAGTAGCTATAACATTGATCAGAAATGTGAAAATATAAAAGTGGCAATAATTAAAACAGCAAATGAAAACTTAAAACCAAAGAATAGAAAACATAAAGATTGGATGACTGAAGAAATACTACTATTAATGAATGAATTAAAATGAATGAATTAAATATAATGAAACTGATCGATTAATAAAAAAGAGAATAAAAGAAGCTAAGGAGAGAATGTTACATGAGCAGTGCCAAAAACTAGAAGAAATTGAGAAAAAATATGACTTTTTAACATGCATAAAAGAATTAGAGAATTAACAGGAATGAGAAAAACACTTCAAACTAGGCAACTAAGAGATGAAAGGGGTGCACTTATAACAGATATAAACCAAAAAATGCAGAGATGGACACAATATATAGCACAACTTTTTGAAGACAAAGAGAGAACAGAAGCCCCAAAAGAATTTAAGGATGATACTGGGCCTGACTGATAGGAGGCTATCCACGCAGTAGGGACAACTAGTGAAGTGATCAAGGTCCAAATAGCAGTTAACCAAATCCATAAAGGAACAAACAAATGGAGAATTGGGCTGAATGAAGCTAAATCCTGCTAAGTATTGAGGTATATTATTAGATGCTAAACTATGATGGAAGTCTCATGTCAAGAAAAAGAGGGAAGAAATAAATATAAAGTATAAAAAAGTGTATTGGCTAGTTAAACGAAACTCCACTCTATAGATCCATAATAAGTTACTACTTTACAACAAAAATTGGGACCTGTATGGACCTACGGATGCTCTCTCTGGAGGTGTGCTAGACCAAGCAATATAACCATAATACAAATATTCCAGAACAAAATACTGAGAAACATTGTACATGCTCCTTGGTACTTGGCAAACAGTGACTTCTATAAGGACCTAGGAAAGATGGCAGGACACAAGCAATGACTTCATAGGCACAAGCATATACAGGCAAACCAGCTCATCTATACTACTGGACAACCTAGACTAATGAAGAGAACAAAGCCTTTTGAACTAGTTTGAGTGATACTGAAAAGCAGAGCATAGTGCTTCTGTGCATGTTAGAATAGTACACTATATTCTTAGTTTAGGTAAGAGCTACTATAGGGTAAGCTCTTAATTTGAAGGAACTGTTGTAATTTAGGTTAAATTGAAATTGCTTATTGGTCATTTATGATCAGATTGTATTTGTAAGAATCATCATGGTACTGACAATTATTGAAAAAAAATTCAAGAAAGCAGTAATTCATTTACTTTATTTACACAAAATATAAATAAATTGTACCTACAAAATATTTTCTTGGGAGGTAATTCACAAAAAGACCTTCAATAATCAGAAGTTAACTATAGAAGAGTACAACTCTTGCAGAATATTTTTGTTTAACAGAATCATTAGCAATAATTTAAAGTCATTGTTAAAAAGGAGATACTTATTAGTACAAAATATTAGAGAAATTATAAGTACAAAATGAAAATATCAACAATAGCTCACATACTAAGGAAACTAATATCAACTATTGATGAACAAGCACTGCATTAACCTATTACAATAGAACAAGAAAAGAAAGGCATTTGTATTGACGAGAAATATAAAAAAGTGTAAGTTGTCTCAAATATATTAATAACTTGACTGTGAATATTAACTGCATTCCAGTTTCACTAACCTTTTGGCAGTTCCATAGCTTCGAACTCAAAACCATCCATATCACAAGCCCTTAAACCTTCCAGTCTTTTCTCCCAAATTAGTTGCTTTGGTTTCTCTTGATTCCCGTTTTTATAATCATTTTTTACTTTACTCTCTTGTAGTTTATAGACAGTTACGGGTTGTTTAAAAATACTGGCAGTTTGTCTAATCGGGGGTACAAGAGATCCATCATTACGGACACCTCTTCCATAATATAAATCTACCTTTCCAACAGTCAGACCTGTTTTACGTAAAACATCATCTCTCTGGCAACGTTTTGAGACTGGAGCACATTCATATTTTGTTTTTTCTATTGTAATATTTGCCATTTAGTTTTGTACTCCTTATTTTTTTATATTTGTTTATTTTCAATCTGTTTCTTCTCTCACTGTAAAAACTTATTCAGTAAAATGTCAAACGTGAAATGTCAATATTACAAATGACAGCGAACTAGCGAGTATTCATCCACTATCAAGATAATTGAATCGGTGAGTTGAAAAAGGTACCTCAGTCAAAAATCAGGCATTTTGACTTTTTAGCGGATTTTATTTCCTTAAAGGTAGACACATGTCTTAGCCCCGTATTTATAGTCGGTACTCAAGATCGTGCTCGAGAACGTGCTTGGCCAAGTCGAACTTACGTCAAAGTCATGCTCAAGTATTTGTTATGTTCTATAAACGATACTTCGGATATTCTCGTACAAGTTTGATCTCAAGCAAGAAAAAATTAGTACGGTAAAAGTAAATTACGAATAAACATCGAAAAAAAGAAGATTCTGTCAATTTTCTTATAATTGTGACTAAACTTTTAGCGCCAAATTTAGTTTATGCTACTTACTGAAATTTTGTGTTTGATATTAATATTTTGTGTTTGAAATTAATACTGGATATTAACTATTTTAAGGTATGTAATATGTTATAAAAAATATTTATTCTAAAGAATTAATTTCTATTTTGTTACTGTGTCTGAGGCATAATTTTTGATGTTCAAAATATATGCTTATGTATATTTGTTTTTGGATATATTTATATGTATGTAATGCGTTACAATCATTATAATTATATTGCATGTGTAAGCCGTACACTAAATAAATTGGTTATGTAAATTTTAGATGAGTGGAAATAGCAGTAAATATGCACCTTACTCAACAAAGGAAAAAGTTCTCCTAATTCAGCTGGTAACAGAAAACGCTGTGGTAGAGAACAAAAGGACAAACTGTTTTCCACTTCAGCAATGGAGAAAAATATGGCTTGGGAGTTCATAGCAACAAATTATAACTGCCAACCTGAGGTCAACATATTGCTGCCTGATTATACCATCAGGCAGCAAGACGAGATTCATAGGATGAAAATGAAGATTTTAGAAGAAGATATGCTGAAAGCAAAAGCCTTAAGAGAAGCAGCTGAGAAGGAGAGGCAGAGAGCTATTGATGAAGCTGAATTAGCTTCATTGAAGTTAATAGACTATAAAAAGGGTAATTATAGATTTTATCATGTTTGACTTGTCACTGGAATTTGTCTATAATTAATTGTTTATTTTCAGGCGCTAGAAGATCTTTTTCCTTTGTTGGATACTCTGCAGTTTTAGGGAAAATGTAGAAATAAGCCATAATATGTTTATTTATTGATATTTTTCAATCTATATGACCAGAGGCTGTTATCATAGATACAAAATTGTGATTTATATTCTGAAAATAAATCACAATTTTGTATTTTTGGTAACAATATCTGGTCATAGAGATTAAAACATCAGTAACTATAACATACAAAACATTGTGGCTTATTCCCAACTGAAGATAGTGTTTGGGAAGTGTTAACTCGGTCTTTCAGTGGCCTTTTCACTTTAGGAGCACTTGAATGTCAGAGTAGGGTCTGTTTTAGCAGGTAGGCATTTGACATAGAATCAGCGAAGAGAGGATGTTTTAAAGTACCTCGGGAACTATCGCCGGAACTACGAAGAATGAATCCTGCACTAAGGTCAGTCAGGCGGCATCCTGGACTGAGATGTCTTAAGATTTCAGACCCTCCCCCCTTATAAAGACGAAAAAATATACTTTGTGTTGTAAAATCATGTTTATTTTCTTTCTATTCTCGTTCCTGTTTATTTTATTTCTAGATAGTATTTAATGTAGATTTAAGATTGTTAATATTTTAATTTCTGCTGGTAAGATATGGTTTTACCTTTTTATTTGTTGTATAGTCTTTTGTTTTTTGATTATGTATGTTTCTTTTTCAGTTTTTTTAAGTATTGATTGCAATACATAGTTCATAATATTTTTATGTTGTTTACAGAAAATTATTAAAAATTTTTAATAAATTGCTGCTACTTCGATATATATATATATATATATATATATATATATATATATATATATATATATATATATATATATATATATATATATATATATATATATATATATATATATATATATATATATATATATTTCATCCTCGAAAGAGCTTAAACTAGCATTCAAATGAAGCCATCGGTTAAAATTAAATGAACAATAGTATTCTTACTGTTTTTCTTGTATTTTTTGTCTCGTTTATCTTGTTTAATTTGTAATCTTTAATGTTAAGTTATTATAGAGTTTTTATAACATCCTTTAAAAAATCTACAAATTGTTTTTGTAAATATGAACCCTGGTGGTTGTTTACTTATATGCTAAAATCTTTTTTATTTGTAGTGAACTGATGATGCTTTTAAAAATAGAAGCGAAACGTATTCAAATAAATCAATAAAGTAGTTGACGACTTTTATTTGCTAATTATTGACTGATAAAACCTCTGATATTCAACCATTGAATATATATATATATATATATATATATATATATATATATATATATATATATATATATATATAATTGTTGTACAGTTTACTCCTGATAAAGCTATAAAATAAAATAATCTATTTTACATTGTATTTAATTATAACTATAATTTTTTAAATAAAGAATATTAATATTCTAAATTTGTATTAATTTTTATTTGGTAAGGAAAGGTTTTATGAAAGGAATAAACACTTAATTAAAATGAGGGAAACTACTTGTACTTAGAGAAGACATACTTACTTGAGTTGTCTGAGCATAGTGAGGGAAAACCCTCATTTATTTTAAAATTAAAACAAACACATTTTTATAAATAAGACAAAAACATACTATATCTAATATAATATAGGTATTTAATTCTCAAAATCAACAACTTTGAATTAAACAAAGATAAAATATAAAATAAAAAAAAACAACAAAAAGCGTAATCAAGTAATGATAATCATTCTGACATTTTGAGAAATAAGGTAGAACATACATAATATAAGTATTCAATATTGTATTTACATTTCCATGCATAACATTGGTGAATAAAATGTCTCCTAAAATTTAAACCTCATTCCACATCATTAAAGTTTCTATTTACTACTTTCTAGAAAATCATCATCACTATCATTATTTTCCTGTAAACATATATTGCAAAGTACTGCTGTAGCACTTATTATGCAAGATATGTATTTAATTTGGTTTGTAGGCCTCATTGCAGACAGGGAAACCATATTTTCCAGGTTCCAAATATCCATTTACATATTACATGTGTACTATTATTATATCTATTTTGTTAATCATTGCCTAAAAAGATGTATTTATCAAATAATCTATTTTTTATTTGGCCAATTATCAATAAAAACCTGGCTATAATACTGGAGTAATAAGTAGATTGTGTCTGCACTGCATACATATTCACTATTCATAATAATTCTGGAATTTGCCCTCTTTCCATTCTAACTTTTAATCAACTTTGATCAAATAATAAGCTACCAATACTTTATCCTGGATGTTGAACGACAATATTAATCTCAAAAAACAAAGAAAATATTGTATTGGAAATATTCATAAATATAAACAAACAAGTTAGGTTAGGATCCCGTGCTCAAGGCAGGTCGATCGGATGCTTGAGTACGAGCTGTCATTTTTGCGTTCTCAAGCTCGACTTCGTGCTTGAGAACGGTTTATAGAACACAAATTTGATTCAAGGTCGATCTCAAGTATCGATCCATACTTGAGCATCGTTTATAAATATGGGCCTTAGTGTAAAAAGGGACCTCAGAAAAGTTCTCTAAATGGTATATTTCAATACACAGTTTTATGTGTTGAGAGGTAAAAGGTACCTGAGTCACTGGGCGCGTTCAGCAGACGGAGCTGCTCCACAACTGTTGAGTAAAAGTCTGCAAAATGCAACCGCTACCGCGGCGCTACTTCCGGAGCGGCCTGTCAAATTTGGTAGCGTAAAAAAGTATCGCTACATCCATCCAACATGTTGAGAGAAATGTCATTCTTGACATTTCGGTACTAAAATTGAGGGTTAGGTGTTTGTTTTGTTTTTATTTTACATTTTTTGGAAATTGGTGACATTTGTATTGTCTAAATAAGTTGTATGTTGTTATGATATAAAAGGTGAAGTAGACTCGTGTTTTTTGTTGTTGAAAGCTCTTTTGTGTTCTGGTATACATTTGTTGAAGGTTTTACCGGTTTAACAGAGGTATAAGTTTGTATGTTGGGTTTTTGATTAAGTTTGTTATACTCCACTGTATAAATGTTTTTTATGTTGGCTCTGGTACTTAATATATTTGCTTAAGTAATTGTTTGTTCTGAAAGCTGGTGTTATTCCTCTCTATTTGTGTTTTCTTAGTTCTGTTGATATCATGCCTGATATGTAATTATTGTTTCAATTCGTTGATGGTTTTATTACTCAGACCCAGAACTCTTCTATTAGCTAACTCTTCAAAGAATCTCCAAATTTTTAATCTATCAGTTTTCCTCTTCAAAAGTGATAATTCTGATCCAACTTTGTAATACTTTCGACTTCAGCTTTTGTATTGTGTTTAGTGTTACATTACCTGCATGCATTAGATAACTTAAAACCATTAGACCTTGTGACTTTTTCTGAATTGATTTGTTATCTTATTTTGCATTCCTCTCTATCTGTAAATAATAAACTCCTAATCTATAAACAAATACTGAGGCCAGTATGGACCTATGGCTGCCAACTCTGGGGCTGTGCCAAACCTAGTAACATCAAAGTAATCCAGGTATTCCAGAATAAAGTGCTGAGAAACATCGTAAATGCGCCTTGGTACGTTAGGAACAACAATCTTTACCGGGACCTCAAGATGGAAGACGTCAATCAGATAATCAAGAAATTTGCAGGGAGCCATGAACAACGTCTCCATCATGTAAACGTCGAGGCTATCCAGTTCCTCGATAATACGAACCTAGAGAGAAGGCTCAAAAGAACAAAGCCTTTTGAACTGGTATAGTGAGTGAGTGAAAAGCAGAGCAAAGTGTTGTGCGAGTATGCATGCTAAATTTAATGCTAGTTATTAGAAATAATAGGAAAGATACTAGTGAGTAGACACCTAATTTTAAGTTTTCATTAGTAATTTAAGTTAGAAACAAATTGATAATTGGTCTTACTGACCAGATTTTAATGTAAGTACACTTCAGTGTATTCAGTAAAAAAAAATTTGTGAATATATGTTGTTTTTTTGTTATTGTACTATTCATATATTCTTTTTCCAAATCAGTTTATTGTATTAACTGCATTTATAGCACTGTAAATAAAACTTGTATAATGTAAATAAAATGATATATTTTTAGTAGCTTTTGTTTTATTAAAATTAATGATTTTACAGAGGAAAGTGTGTTTATAAGCTAAGTAAGAAAAGTTTTGTAAATATAACATAAATATTAATGAACCAAAATATTTACAAGTATCATCATTCTATTTGCCTTTTTGCCTCTTTAATAGATGTTCCTTCATTTTATTAATAAAAGCCACACCCAAACTTACTCTTAAATACTCATTACTCACCTCATCTTTTTTAGTTACTCCATTCACCCAATGAAGCATGCTCATTTCAGCCATGTAATTTCTGTTTATTCCTATTTACTGTACAACATTCAGTACCATATATAATCACTGGTCTCAAGACAGTATTATAGAGCCTGTCCTTTAGTTTTACTGGTACCTTCTTATCCTTATCACAACACTTCAGTAGCCTCCTTCCAAGATTTTCTGCAGCATTTAACAGTAGATTGAATACCAAGCATGATAGTGCATCTCCCAAAGCAGACCTCGGTTAGTTTTAAATGACTGAGACTTCTCCTTGTATCCACACTTTACATTTAACAATATATTTAATAATAAATAGGTCCTGTTGAGTTTACCTATTAGCTTTATTAGTATTTTTCCATCACACTGAACTCCACTCATTTCATTAATACTGTTTTAATTCTATTACTTACATTTACATCCTAATAACTCTATAATACTGAGTCTAACTACCTAAAACTACCACTCTCTTTTATGTTTTATAACACTAGATTGAATGGCATCAAATATAAAATAGGGGTGTGTCATATTTTTCAATTAACAAGTAAAAATATTTATATGGTAGTAATTGGGCCAAGAGTAACTAATTTTCCAGCAGATCTATATAAAGAAGGTAGTTCGAATATCACTGGCAGTGGCATCACAGCAGCCTAGAAAATAAATATGAATACAGCAGTCCCTCCCCAGCGATTGGAATACTTGCACCATACATAAAAAGGGAGATATATCTCAATACCCACATCACAGAAGAACTACTCTCCTTCATACTCCGTGCTGTTGCATGGCACATAATGATAGTGAATAATAGGAAACTAAGGCTTATGAGGCTATCTAAATTTTGACAACTCATTAAATATTGCAACCTTTAGGTAAAAAGTAGGTACATATAATACAATACATTAAATTAAAAGTTAATATGCTATTGATATGATTTGTGGCTAATGAACATAGTTTTGAAGCCAAATCTCTCTGCATACTGTCACACACACAATTAACAATATCTTAATTATATTAACTTCATTAATTTTACATATAGTATTTATGCATGAAAATATACTCTTATGCATGAAAAAAGTACTCTTTATTGAGTCCCAACAAGCTGCACATATAAACCAAATTTTATTTATTTTTTATTATTATTTATATTACCTACAGATGCAAACAAGTTTTAAATGTACATAGACCTGGGCAAAAATAGTAAATTAAATTATCACCTCTAAGGAAGATGGAGAAAAGTTGTCAAGAAATGTATGGGATATAGTTTAATAATATACACACATCAATAATAATTAATAAAAATCAATAATATACACATGGAATCACCCAGTATTTCCGATTTTGTAAAGTATTACTAAATTTTTTTTAATGAAAAATGAACTACATTTTATACTAAACCAGCTAAATTATTATAAAAAAAATCAAAAAAATGTTACAAATACATTAAATTAACAAAAACACGAACAAATGAAAACATTGCAATGGTTGACTAAAAAAAGATACAGTCTTGTTACGATACAAGCTTCAATCTGACGGGGAATGCTTCTAATCAAAGCATCAACTTGTTCTTGAGGTAAGTTTGCCCATTCTTTGCGTTTCATCTTCAGTTTTCAGAAAGTCTGTGGATCAAAGTCTATTATTACCATTATTGCTTCATTATGGTTATCTGGCCACATTATATATTGAGGCATTAATAATAAGATTGCTGACACAATTTCTTTAAAAATACACTAGGGGCTGTACTCTTGGCTATATTGAACCTGCCGCCACAGGCTACAAACGATTCTGGTTTAGCTAAAACCCAGGTGATGAACAGCACTTTTTTTATCTAAAGGAATTGTAGCTCCAATGGGTATAACTCCTAAATTTCCTAGTTGCTGGGTAATTACCTAAAACATTTATATGTAGTTTTCAAAGAACTAATAATCTTTACTAAAACCTACTTCAGCACATTCCCTACTCATGCGAAAATGCTTTATCGCCTATTAAAAAGATCTCCCATATATTGGGGAATGGTTTCCTCATAAAAATTTTGATTAGGAGGAACTTGAGCTCTCTCAGCATTATTCAGCGCTAATTCTTCAGTTTGTGCCAACTGATCCACAACATTTTCAATTAGCTGGATATTATTTTCCTTGTCCGCGAGTAATGTGACGTAAAGTTTAATAATATTTAAAAGTCAAGCTAAATTGGCAATCTAAAACATAATCAAAATATTTAATTTTAAAATGACAAATTATTTGACATTGACAGATAAGGTAGCGGTAGCGGAATCCAGCAGGTTTTGACTTATGACGTTTGGTCCAGCGCTTTACGATGGATTCGGAAGTATTTAATAGCGGAGCGGTAGCTGCTCCGTCTGCTGAACGCGCCCACTGACTCAGGTACGTTTTTCCACCCAACTTCTTTTGTTTACTACTCTGTGTTTGGTGGGCAGTCGTCAGCAAGGCTGCCAGGTCTAGGGATTTATCCCGAATCTAGGGATATTTCAGTATAAAAGGGACAAAGGGATTTTTTTGATATTTAGTGTAAAATCTAGGGATTTTTGACCGGCTCAAATATTTACCTATATAGGCCTATTATAATAACATTTTCTTTAATTCAGGTATAAAACGCCTTCGTATTAACAGTATTATAAAGACAGTTTTACATTATGCTATTTTCATGCTAGGCAAGAGCCATGCAAGACAGATCATGGAACTGCGCATGCCCACGGGCTATTTCCATACAATTCCTGTGCTAGACGAAAAATTAGAACATGTTCTATTTTTCATGCAATTTTCTTGCAATTTATCGTTAAAATTCATGTTGCCAACATAACAATTTATAATAGATTACAGAATAAAACATAACCTTATCTCTATCTTTAGCCTTTAAATAGATATACTATGTCTAAAGTTAATGTAAAAACGACTGGGTGAGTCGTTGACTATGGATGATTGTTGCTACAACAGCAATATTCAACAATAACAATATTTTCTTTCCTTTGGTTGACATCCTTCACCCTTTTAATAACCATAAATAGTGTATATTTATTTATTATATTATTTATTTTAGTACTTAATTATATTTTTTATTTAAAATAAAATAACCTCAAATTGATAAATATTTTCTCTGTTGGCAATAATAAAAGTGGGATCTAAAATTGCACAGAAATACCTCTGATGTAAAAAGGTCAAGCTAGGCAAGAGATGTGCCATGCAAGACGGACTTGCATAGCATGAGACTTGCATAGCCTAGATGTAAAGCTGCCTTAAGCAATTTTTCATTACAAATAATTAAACTACTAGTAAACTACTTAAGGATTCTATTATCAGATGTCGCTACTGTCCACGTCCTTGGAATCTTTATTTTATGCTAAATAGATTTCTGCCAAAAATAGATTCCTATATATTTTCAGAAAGGAGAAACCAATTCTGGAGCAGAAATTAGGAGATTTACAGTAGGAATCGGGTGAATTACAGGATTCGTGGAAGTATCTAAATAAAATTCTATGTTTCACCGTCTCATTTCTCTTCAAGTTGTATTTTGTATTAATTTTATTAAGTGAATAATACATAATATACTCCATTCGCTTAGCTCGGGCATATTTTGACAGATTCATTGTCGGAAACCTACAACACAACAATTCCTACTTCTCAGTATTAATAGCTCAAGTATACTTACTATTGTAGACTTCTTTTTTTGAAAAAGAAAAATCATTCTAAATAGTGGAAGTGCATACTAAACCCATCAAATTTTAGGTAGTATATATTTAAAAAATATATTTTAGTCATTATAATTTATCAACTATTTATTATATGGTGCAGATAAATAAATATTGATTGTCTGTAATTCGCAAAGTTCTATTTGATTTACTATTTAGTTTATTTACTATTAATATTGGCTATAATATTAATAGTAAACGTATTAATAGTACGTGTGCTTGGTTGTATAGTAATTTCCAGCCATTTTTAGTCTGTCAAAAAGTAACTAACTTCGCAAAAAAAAATAATTACTATAATAAATTCACTACACAGTTCGGACTGGGAATTAAAATAATGTTAAATTTATTCAAATCATCGCTAGTATACCGTGTAAAAATGTAATGTTTTTTAAATAAAGGGATAAAAGAACAATTATTTTTTTATATCCATGTTATTATATTAGGCAACCATCAATACATCCCATCATTTTATTCAGAATTAGGCAACCATATATACATTTATTCGAATCTAGGGATTTCTAGGGATATTTTCATGTTCAAGTTAGGGAGGACAAAAATTTTCACCTGGCAACCCTGGTCGTCAGTCAGCTGTCTGCTGCCAAGGGAAATCAACGTTGTTGTTTACAACCAATGACGTATAATATATAGACTACGCAGTCCTCTATTCTCGCTATAGAATCGAGTGTCCGAAAGATCTCGGCTCAAGGTTGAAGGTATGTTTATTAGAACAGCGGCGTGTTCATTTATATTTTAATGACAATAATTATTTTTTTAATTAAAATTAAATATTATGATTTCTCTTTGTCCCATCTATAAGAGAAATAATTATTTTGATAAAATAGTATGGCATTTTACTAAAATAGTAAGTAAATAACTCTCAACAATTTAAAATAAAATTTGCTTGTCACACAAAATGGAGAAAATGCTTTCATACGTCCATGATGTTTTCAAACACAAGATCAACTTCGTGATGCTTCGTAAGAAATCATGAACTTCGTGTATCTTCGTATCAAAACAATAAACAATAACAAAGGTATTCATGTTTTGGACACTTTTTAAAGCGTTCACCGAGTCTATATCTTATACGTCATTGTTTACAACACATTTTCTTGTTTTAAACATTAAGATTAAGTTGATTATTAGTGGCAATTGTGATCTTAAAACATGGAAGATGACCGTGAAAATATACAAGGAAGTAGAAAAAGACAAAGACATCCTGAACGTTATAAAAGGAACATAATAAAACAAAAAATCCTACAAGGGGAAGAGTACATTAATCATAGTGGTACAGTTAAAAGAGCCAAAGCTGTTTCATCACCATGCAGGTAAGATTTTACAAATTTAAACTTCAATAACACTATACTTTGTTTTGAATGGTTAACTCTAAATTATATTTTATTTATGTTGTAAAACAAAACGAATGTTATCGGATTACAAGAATAAACATAACCCTGTTATAGGTTATGTTTCAATAGCCTATATTACATGTTTCATTAGCCTACTAGGCAAAGTTTTTGTTAGTTAACTAAAATAACGTTCTAGATAATAGGTTAGCTATTGATTATACAACATCTAACTGAATTTTTTACAAAATAACAAAGTCTAAGCCAAGGCCTAGTGGTACTATTAAAAGGTTGGTTAAACTTTATTCTTAGGCCTATACATACATGAATCCTATCCAAGCCATATTACTACTGAGGCAATGAATGTAGATCATTGTGTGGGCTCCTATTTTATTTCAGGTTACACATTTTCCAGCCCATAACTTTGATGTTTGTTCCCTACACATTTTACTGTTGGTAACCAATTTAAACCCCTGCGAAGCATTTTTCTGCTGTGTCCTAATGCTATTCGCTTTATTTCCAGATGCACAAGGAAGTGTTTTGAACAATTTGATGAAGCCGATACTGCCTTGATATTTGATTCATTATACAAATTGGTGAGTAAGAACGAACAAGATCTACACTTGCAACGCATGATTGAAGCATTTGACATCAAACAAAGAAGACCAAGGAAGGGAAATGAATCTAAAGAACTTGACAATACCTTTAAGTATCATGTACTTCACCAAGGTAAAAAGATTCAAGTTTGTAGAAATGCCTTTTTCCGACTTTATGATGTCACAGATAAAAAAATTAATCGAATTCGAAAGTTATTAAAAGATGGGCAATCTCCTCGGGACATGAGAGGGAAAAAATCCCCTTCTAACAAAAAAACACCTGATTTGCTCAAATTGATTCATGATCACATTGAATCTTTCCCAGTTAAAAAAAACACATTACGCAGCAAAAGAATGCCTTTACTTGTCTTCAGAACTGACAGTAAGAAAAATGCATGAGCTCTTCAATTATCAATATCCCAGTATTAGTCTTAAATACGAGTTTTATCTCAAGTATTTCAACGAAAACTTTGATTTGAAATTTGGTAAACCGCAAATTGACACCTATGCCTACTGTGAGGAACGTCAAGTTAAATTGAAAAGCCCTCATCTTAATGAAAATGCAAAGCGTGTTGCGACGGCTGAATTAATGGTTCATCGTAGGCGTGCCAAGCAATTTCACAATGCTCTTAAAAATACAACAAATTTGTCTGAGTCAAATGACAAAATTGTTGGCCTAGTCTTAGACTTTATGCAAAACATTGAGTTGCCCAAAATACCGGTGCAAGAAGTATTTTACCTGCGCCAATTAACCGTACAAGTTTTCTGTGTTTATAACACAAAAACTAAACTGTCTCATTTTTATGTTTACCATGAAGGGAAAGCCAACAAAGGAAGCAATGATGTTACCTCATTTTTAATGAATTACATTAGCACACTACTTAATGAAGTTGAGGAACTCCACCTATTTTCTGATAATTGTTGTGAACAGCACAAAAACCACACATTGTCTAAAGTTTGTATGGCTTTGTGTGACTTAGGAAGGTTCAAAGTCGTGAAGCAATTTTTCCCTTTGCGCAATCACTTTTATAACCCTTGCGAAAGAAGCTTCAGCATGATAAAGAGTCCAATGAGAAGAGAAAATAGGATTTTCACCCCTAAGGAAATTTGTGAATTGATTGTAAACTCTTCAAAGAAATCTCCATGCACGGTGACCTTAGTTGAGACCGAAATGGTTGTTGACTACACCAATTAGTGGCCTACAGTCTATAAAAGGACTGTAGTATCAACCGAAACAAAAACCTTGGCTCATCAAGAAAAGCAATCGCTTAATATTTCACAGTTTCACTATTTTCAGTATTCTCATTTGGAAAAAGGTAGTGTCAAAGCAAGTTTGTACATAAGATCAGTAGAGTTTCAAACGTTACATACATTCAACTTGCAGAAGAATCGTTGTCTCGCGCTACCTGATACAAAAGCTTATCCCAGGGGTTTTGTACCAATCAAAAAGAAAAAAATTGATGATTTGAGAAGATTGTATAATTACATTCCAAGCGACCACATCCAATTTTATGACGAAATACTGAATTGGGAAACAACGGATTAAAAAGATGAAGGATTGGCAACTATTTAACAAACAAAAAATTAAAACTGTTTAATTTAGTATTTTGTAAATAAAAATGTTGTCAATAAAGGTTTTTTCTTAAACAGGCTTATTATTTACCTTCTTTAGTGATTTATTTTAAGTGGTACTTAAAAAAATGTCAATTGAGAGCAAAAAGGTACCTAAGTCAACAATGATAAATATTTTTTTATTAATAACCTACCTAAACTTTGGTTATATTTTGGTTATTATATAGTTTCTATCACCAATTGCAACTTCTGGAATTTTTCTGGAAATTTTAATTTAAAAAGTAAACAAGTTTTCAAGTTTTTTTGCGTTTCCCGAAACTTGTAAAAAATGACTCGGGTACCTTTTTCAACTCACCGATTCAATTATTACGTGAGCTCCTTCAGCTAAGTGTACACCTACATTGGAACCGTATTTCTCCCGATCCGATGTCTAGCGACGTCGGCCGACGTCGGATTAAAAACAAACTCAAGGTATTAAATCAGAGTGCCTATATTTCTTCGTGATGGAAGCAGTGTAGGCACTATCATTTAATACCTTGAGTTTGTTTTCAGTCCGACGTCGGGCGACGTCGCCCGATATCGGATCGGGAGAAATACGGTTCCAATGCAGGTGTACAGTTACATGGTTCACATCATCGGAAATTAATTCGCGTTCTCAAACGACCATGCTGCCAACTGCTGTCAAAGTAGATAACTAATAAAATAAGGATAAATGTCAAAAATTTGAATAAATTAGAGTTTAAAACTCTTAAAAATTTTATCAAATTTTAAAAATAATGAGCGATACGAAAAAAAGTAATCAGAAGATAAGTAATTCCCTATTAAATTTAAAATGTCAACAAACGATATCCCTATTTCGTCCGCCATCTTTCAAAACAAGTGCTGCCACCTATAGTCGTTTGAGAACGCGAATACGGCTGACACCATCTATAAAATAAATTAACTTTATAAATAGGACCCAATAAAAAAATACAGCTCTTATATATATCCGGTTTTTTAGGCGTTACGCCCGTCCGGTAGGGATCTATGGAGGAGTATCACCAAGCCGCAAGCCCTTATCTCTTGCCGTACTGCTCCACCATAGGCCGATCAGATCCCAGCATATCCTAGTCTAAGCCGCAGATTCATCCAGAATTTTAAACTGCTGCGTTAGACTTTTTGTTTTCAGTACACCGAGCTGGGGCTCGAACCCACATCCACTGAACCATTCGACAGTGAAGCGAATGAGAGGCAGCCGCACAGCCCGCTGAGCTATCTGACCGACTAAATACAGCTCTTACTAGTACATAAACTATATGTTTGTGGTTGGGGTGTGGTGTTTTAATATTAAGCCTAAGATTCCCATTGCGGAGTCACAAGTATCCGATTTCCGACCATACGATGATCCGAAAATATTCTCATAGAGACTGGCTGAAAGAAGGACGGCGGCGACAGCTGTAAAAATCCTTATATAGATAGAGACTTGTTCTATTATTTGACCATTTACATCTTAGTAAACTTGCTGTTATAACCAGGCATTCTGCCTTTTTTGGGGAAATTAACATGTTAACTTTTCTGTTGGTTATATTAAATTTTTGCAGCATATTAATTAATAACTTAAATTAATTTCTCTGTAATTTTTTCTCGTCCGATTTGTTTTCCTTTTTAAATAGTGATATTAGGATGCTTGATCTTTACTCTTAAAGAATTCGGTTTTGTTCTATAATTTTTTTGTATTAGTTTAAGTAGTTGTTTGCTCAGATCTGCTCCTCCGTACTTTAAAAGTTCGTTTGGTACCTATTCTGTCTTCTCCTAGTGATTTTCTGTTTTTGTTTTAATTTTCTTAATGCTATCTTTACCTCTTTTTTCTCAATATTTATTTCTTTGTTTATCTTCTTTAGATATTTCGAGTCTTTCATCTTCAATTAATGGTGTATGAACACCAATCAGTTGGTGGTTAATTATTGTCATCTTTAGCCAATAGGGAACGAAAGTAGTCTACCCATGGTTCCTTCTGAATGTATTTTATTTTTATTAGTTCATTCATCTCCTTTTTGGCTCTCTAATCATTCTCCAGTGTGTTCGTAGAAGTCGTGTTCCATCTGTAGAACCAGTAGAACTTAAACAGTAAAATATTTTTTAACACACAATCGATCCAATATGGTACAACAAATTTTAATAATAATGGCAAGAAGAGTAAAGAAAATTAGTTATAGATTAGCTAGGTTGTTAAAGGTTTGATAACTTCTTCTTCTTCTACTTTTTGTAGATCTTTCGATCTGTTTAATTCTGAAGCTGCCTCTGGTTAATTTCTTGGGAGGTAGATTTCCAACTATCCCTCCATCTTTTAGGTGGTCTTCGGGGGGGTCTTGAACCAGGCGGATTGTTTTCTAGGGCAATTTTTGGGAGTCTATTCTCATCCATTCGTCTTACATGGTTGTACCACATCCTCTTGCGCTGTCTTCCCCATCTTACAATATCTTGAATTTTGCACTGCTCTCTAATGTTTGTATTTCTCACTCTGTCCCTTCTTGTTTTCCCCATTATTGTTCTTAGGGTTTTCATTTCGGCAACCCTTAGCATCTGTTTCGTTTTGTTGGTATCTTCGCGCACTTCTATGCCATATGTCATGATCGGTCGTATGCAAGTCTTATAGATTCTAAATTGATAGCTACGTATGATTTACGGTTTGATAACTACGCATACTTATCATACGCCTAAAATAATTAAGAGACAAAATTGGTAAGTTAAAAGAAGTCAATACAACACTCAATTATAAAATATATACAAAAGAGTAGAACTGGAATATATATATATATATATATATATATTATATATATATATATATATATATATATATATATATATATATATATATCCGGTTTTTTAGGCGTTACGCCCGTCCGGTAGGGATCTATGGAGGAGTATCACCGAGCCACAAGCCCTTATCTCTTGCCGTACTGCTCCACCATAGCCCGATCAGAACCCAGCATATCCTAGTCTAAGCCGCAGATTCATCTAGAATTTTAAACTGCTGCGTTAGACTATTTGTTTTCGGTACACCGAGCTTGGGCTCGACCCACATCCACTAAACCATTCGACAGTGAAGCGAATGAGAGGCAGCCGCACAGCCCGCTGAGCTATCTGACCGACTGGAATATTTATCTTCCTCAAAAGCTTCTTTCAAAACCTAACAGGTCATCCGGCTGACTAATCCTAATCTCACCGCCCTAGTCGTTACTCTCATGATAACTAATAAGGTCAAGCAAAGGTTGAAAAGGAAATAAGGTGCCATTAACCCTCCGTTACTCGCGCGGAGTGTTGTGAACATCCCATGCGTATATAACTGTTAATATTTTCTACGCAATAATATCATCGTCGCCGTGCGCCTGTGTAGCTGCATATTTTCGTCGTCTCTACTACCTGGAAGAATCTGATTAGTGTACTGTTAGTCGTTGTCCCGTAAGCAAGTGCTTGGGGTGCTGCAAACACCCCGCGAGTAGTGAAGTTACATTTTGTTTATCGATATTTATTTTTTGCCGGTAAGTATATTTATTTTTTTTACACATATATGGTAGTCTGAAGATGTACTTTATCTATATAATATTTCCAATATTATTTTTAGGAAAAATGGGCGAATATGAGGCCGAACAAGCGCGATTACTCAAACTTTTTGATGAATGTACGAGCGATGATGAAATACCATCAGAAGAAGAATATCCTTCAGATGAAGAATTGACCCAAATACGAAGTGATTCTGAACCAGATAGTGAGCATGAAGTTATGAATGAATCTTCTAGTGACGAGGACTTGACAAGTGATGACGAACAAGAAGACGGAAATCGTTTTTATCTTGGAGAAGACAAAATCACTAAATGGTCAAAGGAAAAGAGTCGTGAGCAGGTGAGAACTAGAAGTCATAATCTAATTTCCCATCGACCAGGAACAATAAATATTGCCAGAAACTGTAAGTCTGTTATTGAATGTTTTAATTTGTTTATAACTGAAGACATAATCAAGGAAGTTACAGAAAGTACCAACATATTTATTAGTAAACTTTCGGCCAATTACAAACGTAAGAGGAACTGCAAAGAAACCAATGAGATAGAAATTCGTGCTTTAGTTGGATTACTAATATTATCTGGCATTTGTAAATCGAGCCATAGGAATATCAAAGATTTGTGGGATATTTCAAGGCTTGGAATTCAAACGTTTTACAAAACTATGAGTTACAACCGTTTTTTACTTTCTCATAAAATGTCTAAGGTTTGACAATATAAACACCCGCGAAGAAAGAATATTGCTGGATAAGTTTGCTCCCATTAGAAGTATTTATAATCAGTTCAATAATAATTGCCTCGCAAATTATTAGCTTAGAGAATTCTCCACCATTGATGAACAACTTTTAAATTTTAGGGGTAGATGCTCTTTTCGACAGTATCTACCAAACAAGCCGGCACGATATGGTCTTAAATTTTTCGCTATATGTGATTCCAAGATATTTTATACTTTACAATTTGAACCTTATATTGGAAAGCAGCCAGATGGTCCTTTCCAAGTTAGCTATAAGCCCATTGATATTGTGCAGCGTTTGTGTCGTACACTCTTCGGTTCAGGAAGAAACATCACAACGGACAACTGGTATACCAGCATACCATTAGCAGAAACATTACTGTCTCATAAATTATCGTTAGTGGGTACAATCAGAAAAAACAAAAAAGAGATACCACCATGCTTTGTCACTAATAAGGTTCCTGGGCAATCTCTATTCTGATTCCATCAAAACATACCAATGACTCTCGTTTCATATTGCCCAAAGCAAAATAAAAATGTAATTTTCTTATCAACTATGCACATAAATGACAATACTGTAGTTGAAGTTTCTCCAAATGTGAATAAGCCTGACATTATATTATTTTATAATAAAACCAAGAGTGGGGTTGATAGTGTAGACCAAAAATGCCAGACATATAATGTATCAAGAACTTGTCGTCGTTGGCCCTTGAGGATATTTTATCATTTGTTTCACATCGTTTATTTATCTAATAATCCTACTAAAAAAATTCCCAGATCGAAGTTTCTAGAAGATATTGGATTTACTCTGGTACAACCACAGATGGAAGCTAGGTCACAAATACAATCTATTCCAAACTCTTTGAAAAGAGTCCTAGGTAATGCAGAAACAAACAATGATAATGTACCTATAAAAAAGGCAAGATGCACTATAATATGTCCACGAGCAAAAGACATTAAATGTAAGAGTGGTTGCAAAAATTGCAATAAAAATATGTGCCTAAGCCATATGAACACAATGTGATGCATGCTACCGAGGCCAGTAAATTTATTCTAAGTTTGTTTATTGTTCTTTATATATAATAAAAAATTTTTGCTTTCACCTTTTTTACTTTATTTATTTATTTATTTTTTATTTTTGCTCAGTTGTGTGCAATTTTATTCCTAAAATCTTTGTTTATAAAATTCAGCGACTACACATCTAGATTGTAATGTTTGCTGAAATAAATAGTTTTATTTTGTGACAAACTTTTAACATTGTATACCTGAAATATAAAAATAGTTTGGATTTTATTACTTTAAACAAAAAGTAAAATAAAATAATGGAGTGCTGCAGACACCCCGCGAGTTGACACGTTCCTGAAATAGGCGCGAGTAACGGAGGGTTAAGAAATTGACCTCATCATTTTACGGACGATAATTGAATTCAAAATTGTCGATATACAAGTCATATAGAAATATTCAGTATTCTTTAGCAAAACTCCAAAGGAGTTAAAAATCTTTGACTGACTTTGAATTCGTAGTAAGTCATAGAACATTATCAGAACTATCTGGGTTGTTTAAAAAACGTGGTCTAAAGTCGTCATAAATAACATAATTTTTCAAAATTTCACAGTTCCCAAAAACTAGCGTAGGAAAATAAATTACAATAGGTGGCAGCAGGTCCTTTCACTTTCACCCACACCATATTATGAACACAAATATATCACAATCGAAAGCTGCTGGGACTCTGCTAGGTATTACATCGGAATACGAAAAGGCTTAACCGAATCGTCATTATTATGCTGCTACAGCCGTTAAAGGACTGCTTGGATTTTCCAGTTGGCAACATCAATGTTCTCATCACTCTATGCTACCATGTGTATCTACCTCATCTTTTGTCTACCATGGTCCATTCACACCGATTGCACGGTTAGAATATTTTTTATCATGTTCGATTCCGGGAACCGGGCTACATGTTCTGCCCACTGCAGACGGTTTTGCTTGAAAATATTGGTAATATCTTTCCCACCAAACTTATGCTTGCAGATATTCTGCAGTTCAAGGATATATCTGCGCCTCCACATTCCTTTTTCCGCTTAACCCGAATATTTAGTCTAATAAACTATATTAAAAAACCACAAAAATGTCAACTCATAATATATCACAATCAAATGCTCACAAGAGGCTTATATTGAATCATAAAAAAACTTATATGCTAAGATACAAGTCTAAAAACTCTCATGACTTTTATGATGTCCAGAGTGGGAAATAAAACCGCTACAAAATTGCAAAAACTACACATATAATATTTACATTATGTATTAGTTGTAGATAAATTCTACTATAAGTTTAATTTTCTACTCGTCTATGTTTTCTTATTGCGATGTTTCCTTTTGAATGTTGGCGATTCAAATGGAAATTGTAGCTTTGGAAACTACTGCATGAAAGATTTCTGTAGATGAGTGGTCAAACCATCTCCCCAGGTCTTTCTGCCACGAGTTTTGCCGCCTTCTAACTGATTTTTTGCCTTGCAATATGATTTGGAGTAATTCATAGCTTTCACCTTTCAAAACTTGACTTAAGTATTGTATTTTTCTCTCTTTGATTATGCTGAGTAATTCCTTTTGTTTACTCATGCGCCGAAGTACCTCACTATTGCTAACTTTTTATATTCATGAAATTCTCAGCATTCGTCTGTATATATATATATATATATATATATATATATATATATATATATATATTTATATACATTTTAAAGCCATCTATTCTTTTTCTTATTTCAGAGTCAATTGTCCACAGCCATACCGCAAAACAGAAATCATCTGATCACGCGAATTTTGAGCTCTAGACTAAGGTCCGATCTTATAAAAAATGTTTCTAGTTCATAAGTATTTTCCTCGCTTGTTCGATTCTTGACAGGATTTTTTTCTTGGGTTACACTTGCTGTTAATATTTGCTCCCAAATATTTTATGGAAGTTACCTGTCCTATTATTTGTCCTTTGACGAACAAATGTACGTTTGTTGGTATCTTTGAAATTACTAGAATTTTAGTTTTGGAAACATTTAGATGTACACCTAACATTTCGCTATGACAGACTACCGCATTTATTATATTTTGTAGTTCTTGTGCGTTGCTTGCTATTAGGACATTAATCTTGTGTGTGATTAAATAATAGTGGTGATAAGACGCAATCTTGTCGCACTCCTCGACGGGTTCGTTTATCTTCGGATGTTGTGTATTCGCCATAATAAGATAATTCGCAAGTCTTGTTCGTTAATTCCAGTTGTTCTCAGAATTTTGATCATCTTTTGATGGTTAACGCAGTCAAATGCTTTTCGATAATAAATAAAACATGCATATACATCAATATTCATGTCTCTGTATCGTTGTGTTAACACATTTAAGTCAAAAAGAGCTTCGGGTGTTTCGAAATCCGAATTGACTGTCACTCAGTTGAAACTCACACTTATTGTAAATTCGTGTATAATTATTGATTCTGAGAAAAGTTTTAAGGACATGAGACATCATGCTTAATATTCGAGAGTCTTCGCAGTGTCAAGCATTGGATTTTTTTTTCTAGTGTTACGAATGTTGATTTTAGCCAGTCTGATGGTATCTTACCTGTGTCATATATCTTATTAAATAGTGCTGTTATTAAGTCGAGGCTTTTACTTTCTTGTTTACTTGTTTGTAATAAATTTAAGTATTTTGACATTGCTTTAGTGTTACTTTTACTTTAATTTAGAGATTTTTATTCACAATTATATTGGTTTTATAAGCCATTATTGCTTTCACATACTGTGTCCATTTGCCATCTTATTTTTAATTAAATTTTAAAATTTTCAGTTGGTGATATTCGAACCTGGATCTCCTTGTACGCTTAGGATGAATCATCACCCAGGATTTAATTACAGTGTTAAAACCATTTATCTACCATTTCTTTTATAAAAATGTGTATTTTATTTGCAAGGTGAATTAAAAACGTACATATACAATAGACTTTTTATTTTCTAACATTTACAAACGTTCATACAAATAATATTCCACTTATAGAAGATTTAGAACATATCTACTTCGTTTTAATTGGAGATGTATTCATTGCAACTGAAATTATGTAAGTAAAGTTGTAAGGAATATAGCTTGTTTATTAACTGAGAATAGCAATAATGTTTACACTAGGTTTATTTCAGCAAACATTCAAAATTGTACAAACTGGTTTGATATATTTGAAAAATTATTCTTAAAACCTAACCTTGATTAAGTTTCAGTTTTTATTTTAATTAAGAGTATCAACTACTAATACCATTACCGGATAATCTGCACTACCTCTCTCCCTTGCATATCGTTATAAGTGGGGGGGCAAAAATGGGGTATTATAGGCTGCAAAAAGAAAACATGAGCAACGTAATAGTTAGATAAGGACATAGTAATATCATATATAATATATGAAATCAGGAATAACAGAATATATAATTTCTGACCATATAAAAACCAGACAAAGTAGGGGAAATGTGCCTATGATGGACCCCTTAAGGAAAAAGCTCAATAATAATTTTAATTATTTACTTAGCAGGCTTTAAATATGACCACATAACGTCTTGTTATTTGTATAATATGTAAATGTTTCAAATTTTGATAAAAATTAAGATCACAAAAGTTATTCATAGTGTATTAAAATCCTGTTAACAGTCCATCATGGGCATATATATGCGCTCATGATGGACCCTTTGATACGCCCATGATGAACCCATTGCATTTTGTATAAAATAAGTAAATACCAAATTGTTTTATTAAACCAAAGAGATATTCTAAATGATAAATAATATTACAAATAGGTATTTTTAAGAAAAGAGTTATATGCACAATTCACACACAAATTGTTTACGTCCAGGATTTACATCTGCACATTTATTGTGCAATTCTTATACACCAATTCTTACACATTTGACAACGAATCCATTTTCTCTGGATCGTGAATGCGAAAATAGTTCGTTACAGTAAATTCGTAAGCTCGAAACTTCTTTAATGTTGTAAAAATCCAACATTAAATTTGGTCCTTCGAGCCGGATTATCATGTAATACAACAACAATGTGCAAGTTCCCTATTAATTGGTAATTACTGTTGGTGTCATTTATCATTCTGCGTAGCTTCTTTAAAAACCAGAACAAAATCTACTCTTGAAAAAAGTAACTACGAGTATGAGAATGCTATTGTTTTCGATAAATTGATTTGTTTGTATGTATATTTCTCATCGATATGTAAATGTGAGATAATTCTCAAATAAAAAAGTAAGAGGAAATTTTTAGTAATACCTTAGGTATTTTTTTAAATTACTCCTATTAACTATTAATAAACAAGCTATATAAAAAAACATTTTCTGCCACCATTGTATTTATAAAAGAAATGAAAAATCTTAATTATATCTAACACATCAAATACAAATTAGTATAAATAATTATTTCGATATTAAAACAAAAACAAAACAAAAATATCCTTTGCTCATAATACAATAAATATAAAATTTACGCCAAAGATTTATGCCAAATAAAAATTTTATTTTAAATAGATATTACTTAAGTTTCAGTTAAAAATACTTTATGAAATGTATTTACTGTTAATAATAATGAACGAATGGAAGACATGCTTGAAAAATAAAATCTAGACTGTAAAAAATATGAATACCTCTCATGCAATTCTTAAATTTTTAAAATATTAAATACAGTAAAATCTCACTAATCCGGTACTTAAAATAAGCCGACACGTCCAATAAGTCTCTCCCCTATGAAGAGTCTAACCTCAAAATTTATCAGGTCCAAGTGCATACATATTCACCTGCTGTCTTATTTGAAAAGATTGTAGTTAAAAAGAGCTAGTAGTAGTCTGGCTTTGAAAGATAAAATTGACATTTTAAAGAATAGATAGTGGAAAAAACATGTGAAAATTGGCCAAAAAAAAAATGGAATTGGGCGTGGAAAATACAGGATTTTAAAAAGAAAAAATGAAATATAGTAAAGACGATAAAATCTGGACTAGGAAAGGGTAAAACATTAAGAGTTGGTGAATGTCCAATGATGGAAAAGGTTCCATACGAAAAAAAGAGGAACCACATGTGCAGATTTGTCTTTCTGTACATGTGGTTCATGCAAAAACGTTCTATCACATTACTATATTAAAAAATATTACAAAGAAAGATTTTTGTGCCAGTTTTAGGTGGCTGGATAAATTTAAAAAGAGATGTGGTATCCGTCTATTAACTGTATCCGGTGAAATATAGTTAAGCTAGGAATCTGCAGTGCAGCCATTTATCCAGAATTTTAAAGACAAAGAAGAAGAACTGAGTCTTACAATGAGGTAAAAACTTCTGATGTACGACGGTATATTGTTATTAAAATTTTAAAATTAGGTATCCAAATGGATTAAAATTATCTTCAAAACGTTTTCCATCGAAAAACGAAACACCTTGAGAGAGAAACCACATATCTAGGTATAAACACCTTTAGATTAGATAAAAAACATATTAAATTTAAAAAATGTGGTGACACGAGGTCAAGGTTATGGGATATCGCTATGGATATTAACACGTTTGCGGACAGTATGACATAACAAATTGTTCCCAAGAACGTGCATCTTTTAAGAACGTCAGTTTATCGAAAATAAAATCAATTCACATGATTTATTATGAATACAACATATATCTTTGAGAACAAAATGAGAAGCGGCAAATACCGTCTTGTTCCTAGCAGAGTATAATTTTGTAAGCTGCATACAAAGTTCCACACAAAGTGCTGTTTTACAAAGATACTTGGTCTCCTTTGGTGTAGATTTTAATGCACAATTTTTTCATCTCAAATGATAGGATTTGTGTGGATATCTTGGGTTTGGTATCTTATCGAGAAAGTGCATTTCAGAATGAGTGTTCCTGTTTGCTATTTGTTGATTTGGTCGTCGCCTTTTACCACTATGTAATGGTCCAGTCTTCACCAAGTTTCTTACAGCGCGCCGATCTTTATCAATTTCCAAATATTCTTTAACAGTTTTTTAGCGAAACTGAAGGAACGATAACTTTTTGTCTTTGTTGTTGTTGTTGTTGTTTTTTTTTATGTAAAATGTATTCCAAAGAGAAATCTCTAGTAGATGGAACATTACTTTTTTACACCATCTAAACTTGTTATAATTGGCTACTTCCCTAGGTTTTACTTTTCATCGCCATACCTGGTTTTAGCAGTAATTAATCAATTTGGGATAATATTTCGTAGAAATGCAAATGACGTCTTTTTCATTCCTCCATTTTAAAACGTATACTTGACCACATCGGCTCAAATGGTGTTCACTTTTCTTTAACTCGGCTTTTACGATTGACGATGAAAAACAGGGCTGTAGTATAATGGATCCATCGAGGACCTTTTCCTTATTAAAGGTCAATTGGAATAACTCTGTAAGATACACAGAACTAGGAATACTTTAAGTACAGGTTTAGTTACTGGTTTAAAAGGACTATATCTATAATTTCGTGTGTGTGGTCTTTTGGTATTCTTCAAAGTGTCAGCATAGGTATTCATAGAAGTGACAGATATGTTCATAACGTCATCATCCCAGAACTTTTCAAAGCATTCAGCTGCAGTCGGTGTATTTTAAAACACATATTAGATACCACTACCAGCGTTATCACACTGAAAATTAGGAATATCTGTTATGGTATCACACCACCTCTGGTGGTTACAAATCGAGGTTACTGACAATGTTATCCTCATCACTACTATCGTCTCTAATAGGGCGCTGCTCACTAGAATCATCATTATTATCATCATTACCATGATAATTAGAGTTTAAGATGTTATTGTCGCTACTGAATGCCTCAGGCTCTGAGTAAGCATCGTCAGATTCAGATGATGCTGTACTGACTTCTTCCATCAGTTGCAAAAGTGTTCGTCTTTCTGATCCATTTTGCCTAATCGCAATGTCGATAACCAAGTTAAATTTTTATATTACTCCACCCTGTAAATAAAAAAAATCTATGGTTCCGAACACTAAATATTTTGTAAACTAAATTCAGCAATCATTAGCAAAGATCAAGGATAGACATTTATAACACGCAGTAATTACAAAAATTAGAATTATTAAAAAAAATTAATTTATCATTTTAAAGTTTTATATATTATTAAAAGTTCACACCAAAAACCGAACTAGAAATTGTTTCTAATGTACATAATATAGATTAGGTACAAATAAATGAACAATTGGATATTTCTTGACATAATCTGCAAGTATTTTTTGACTTCTTTCTTCACTTTTTATTTTATAAAATCCAAATATATATAATTAAGGACTTATTGACACTTACCAAAGACATAAAACTGCTTTGAATTAATTTAAACACACTGTATAAATTTTAAAGCATAAACATGTAGGAATATATTAATCACGCGCATTGCCAAAACACAAGTGAGGTTAACCGTATGGAAAAACTTATGTAGGGATATTTTACGAAATATTTTGATGTTAACTTGGTCACCCGTTGTGTTCGTATGAGAAAATAATTATATGCACGACTAAAAATGCCGCTTTGAATATTACACAGAGTTGGTTAATTGGACGGTATATCGCGTCTTATCTCTGTGTGCATGATGGTATATGCCGTTTTGTCCGCGAATTTGTTAAGGGGACATATTTATCCCTGATCCAAAAATTAATATTTTGGTCCAACGGTTTAACCAGCCAACTGATTGTTGACTGGTATGTTTCAATATAGTCATTATTGCCGATAGCCTGCTTGAACACCAGCAACTTATAGACGACATTATAAGATGCAGTATTTGCTACGGCCTATAATATATGAATACAACCAAAATAAAACTTATAGCATTTTCTTTAAAGTCTAAACACAAGATCTCCTCTGAATACAAAACGGCATTTTTGAACAAGTATAATTTTTCAGATATCTGAGAGCACTTGCAATTTGACGAAAGAAATTCTAGCAAAATAAGGCAGACTAGACTTTATTGGTACAAAAAACTTCTTCATACGGCGAGAACTATACTTAAGACTTAAAATCAGAATGCTACGCTGCTATATGCTCCCAATCTTTCTCAACCCCACACCCAACCCCGACCATCGGAGCCCTCGAACCTGTGTAGCAGAATGCTATGTATTTTCTGTATCGAACGAGTAACAAACACCGAAGTTCTATCTAAGAGCTGATGCCAACTATCAAAAAGCGTAAGCTAATACACGGTGAACGCATGAGAGGAGATTTACTTCAGTTAATCATCGAAGGAAAAACTTTAGGTAAAAAAATCAAAAGGGAGAAGACATAATTCCTGGCTCAACGATATACATCAATGGTTCGGCAAAATATCATCGAAATATTTAGAGTCACTATTTCACGTTTAACTACAGCTAATAGGATTACTAATTTTCTAAGGAATACGGCGTAATAATAAGAAGAATATGTTACTCTATAATAATATATGTCGGTAAATTTATTTAATATTAATGTTGACTATACAGTAACAATGAAGTAAAGTTTACAGTTATCTGTAATGATGTGCATCACATCAGTCCCATTAACGCACCGAACACAGTACTCCTATCAGCGAGTTCCACTTCTATAGATACGCGCTAGAGGAGATAGAAGGCCGACGACCATATAAAACAGGAGCCGCTGCACAAGAGAATAGAGTTATATCAGAGTGTTGATGTGGTAACAACTCCACTGGCCCTAGGGTATTGTCTGAAGGCCAACTGCTTCTGCTAGAGTGTTAATCTAATAGCAGTTCCTTACCCAATCTTGGAGTGTTGATCTGAGACAGATCTTTTCTTTTCCGTGGCTAAATGTTAATTAGTCACTTCCCGCTCCTCGTCGGACTGAGTGTGGATCGATGCGTCTATTTCTATTTATCATACCCTTTTTTTGTTAGCCCCAGTTAGATTGACATTTAAATTAAATACGTACCTTTTGAATATAATTTTATTTTGTTATTTATTTGTTTCAAGCTGTCAGCTGTCAAATAGCTACCAGTCACAAATATATGAGTGTTAGATTTTTATATGGATGTATACTAATATTGTATAATAAGATTAGGACACAGGAACAAAATTGAGTAATACATCATCAATTTTTTGTTTTGTATTTGTTTTAATGGCACTGTTTGCATAATAATCAAATATTTCATGCCGGTTTATATTCAATGAAATTTTTTTTAGTTGTTTAAAATATGATGTTAAAATAATAATTTTTAAATTGGTTAAAAGAAAGACAAGACAAAATAACCGATTTTGAGAACTAGAAGTTTCTGCCCATCGTCAGGTACTTAAACGATAGCGGCATAATGGATGTGGTCAATGAAAGCATAATATACGTTTAAAAAAAATGTATCTTGGCCTAATTTAGAGTATAGTATTATTATCAAAGATAATAATACTTTTACTATTATGGATTAATTAACCTTATCGGGGACCTGACGATGAGCAGAAAAATATAGTGCTCGAAACCGATCGCTCAAGTTATTAGTAAAATGATTTTGAGAAAGTTTTTTTTATTAACCAATTTATAAATGTACTCACATGTGCAAACAATTTACCATTTGAATATTTTTTAATTTAGGTTACCTTTAAGTTTGCAAGACCTGATGGCAGTAAATGTGTTAAATTGTAAACGTGATAAACAGGATTTTACTTTTAATAATCTATAATGTTATTATTCTGGAAGGACTTGTCATTAAAATGTTTAAGTTGTATAGGTTTCTAAAATTTTTACACTCTATGATCACAAGAATATAGTAACTTAGGTACAATTTTATGCATACGTCTTAGACTCTATCAGTATATATATTCCCTAAACAGTCGACTATCAGTAAAGATTTTCAGTCACAATGATATTGTCTTAAGTACAAAAGTTGGTAATTTGGCACAGATAAGAGACTGAGATTAGTACCTATACTTTTGAAACAAAGGATGACTGCTAAATATTAAAATATTTCCATAATATTATATAATAGACCAACATATTTTGTTCATTGTAATTGTAGAGTTGACAAATTAAATTAACGTATCTGCTTTAAAACTATTTACAACAGGTAATATGAACTTTTTTAAATCTTAACAAGGTATTACTGTTGTATTTTTAATTAAAAATGTTTTGCTTGAATAAAATAAAGTATTGAAAACATTTTAAATTCACAAATATATCACAATAACCATTCCGCACTATTACTTTCCTATGATTTACCCTGTTCTATATAAATTTAGTAATTCAAATTCATTCATTCTCTTGTTTTCAGAACTTATTTCATTTGTTCTTAAAGACGTCATTGCACGATGTGTTTTCGTATTCTTTATACATGTTTTAGGTAAATATGTAAATATTTTCCTTTACATACTTTTCATGTTACTCCTTTTTTCTTAATTCATATGTTTCTCTTTTTCTCCCCGGGTTTGTCTAATCAAAAAGATCTCCATTATCACTGAAGCTAAAGCTTGTGTTTGATGTCCATTGTTGTCTCTAGAATTTTTGTACTCTGTAGAATTATGTACAGGTCTTTTGCCTTGTGTGTCCTAAATATATCAGGGTCTCCCCTTGGTGGCCCATACAGTTTTTGTCTTTTACGGTCCAGACGGCACCTCGCAATCGATAAGAATACATATTTTACAGTTTCTAGTCCCTTATCACAGAGTCTGCAGTTATGGTCTCCATTGTGAATACCCATTTTATTCAAAAATTCGTTTACTGGCGCATGCCTGGTCAACATTCCTTTTACTGCTCTTAGTTTGTTCCTGTCCATATAAAGCAGTTCTCCTGTTCTTTTTCTTCATGGTCCACCAATGAAGATTTTCAATGACTTTATTTTAGATTTTCCCCCCAATGTCGCTCATGACTCTCTCTAGTCCAGTCCTTTACATCCTTACGAACTGCAGCATCTGGTATTCCCAGAGTTACAGATCGTTTGATTCGTTCAATTCTCTTTCTGCAAGTTGATCGTTGATCTGCTTTTTCATTGCCTTCGATACCCTTCGTCTTGGGAACGATTCATTTTTATTTATATTTCTTTCATGAAGAACTTGCTTAGTCGAGGCTAAGATATTAGACCAGATTTCTTCGACTCCATCACTTTCTGTGGTATATGTGTTTCCGCTTTTTTCGGTTATTCTTTTTTGGAATGGGTATCTTGTGTCATCCTGTAAGCTTTCAACTTTTATCTTTTGATTTGAGAGGGGTGTAACTCTCGATTCGACAGAATATAGTCTATAGAAGATCTCCGTTTTTATTTAATTAAAAGCTGTTTAAAATATTTGAACAGTGTCTATTTTAAAGTTTTTATATATTTAAATTTTAGAAATTTCATTATTATAATTTTTGGATAGGAAAAAAATATTACTTAAAATTCAGATTTTAATTTTTTAAGTTATTATTGCTGAATTTATCTAAGTCAACCAATATGCATTTAACAATTGTTATATTAATAAATTGAGAACATTAAGAAATATGTTGGGATAATTATGTAAATCTAAATATTTGTTAGCAGTCATTCTGATAGAAAATAATATATACAGGTGATGCAGAATATCTATACTTTTAGACAACTATGTATTTTCTTTAAATTTCCTTAGATTTTAAAGAAATAATTCATTGTTAAATCCTTTTTTATTCTATTTACGCAACCATAATGCAACCATTGTCTTTATGCAAACACATCTCTTCTGTAGATTAATCACTAGATTCGTTTTGATCATACAGTACATTTATCATAAAAACACAAAGAAATGAATGTTTCTGGAAAGAATTATTATAAGTAACTCAGGCTGGCAATGGACAAAGTATGTTGTAATAGATCTTACTGGCAGAGAAGGAAAAAGAGATCACCCACCAGTTTATATCATTAAAAGGAAAACACGGAGAGTCAAAAATAACTTTTACCAGCACAAACATATCCACAGTATACAAAATAATAGCCTAGTAAAAGAGAAAAGGACATAATAGACTATATACTGACAGTAAATGTAATTTTCAGAGCAAAACAACGATTCTGGAAAGATTTTGAAGACAAATTAGAAGACAGCAGGAGCAACGAAAATTTATTCTTTTAAATTATAAAAGTTCTAAAAGGAAACAAAAAGAAAAAATTGACATCAACGAAGAAAAATAACGGGGATCTATTGACAAAAGAAAAGAGAGAAATAAAGAGATAGAAAGATATTTCCAAAAACTTTTATAGGCTGAAGCAAAAAACACTATTGATTCGCAAACCGAAAAAAGGGATAATGAAGAATATGACATTACAGAAAATATTACATTTAATCAATTAATAGATGCAATAAGAATACTAAAAAAGGAGAGGCACCTGGACATAATAAAATTGCGGCGAAAATAATTGCAAGTATGGCTGATTAAGGAAAACACAAACTATTAGAATTATTACTTAATATGGCATGGAAAGTACTAGTATCTACATACGATTGTACCCAATACGAAGAAGGGCGATAATAAAAATTGTAATACCTATAGAGAAATTACCCTGCTTAGCATAATTATGAAAATATAGAAAAAATATTAGAAAATAAACTGAGACGTATAATAGAACTAACATTAAATGAATTCTAAAATGGTTTTAGATTAAGTAGATGTACGTAGGATCATATTTTATTTACTTTACTTACAATTACTTAAGGACCACCCTGTATATACAGGGTGATCGATTAGTGTGAGGAAGTTCAGTAGATCTGTTATAGTAAAAATTGCAAAAAAAATTAATTGACAAAAATTGTAGGCAGATTTAAACTCCACATTTTAAAATTAGTTACAATCTTACAGGGTGTTCCATAAGATGGTGGCAGACCAAACTTCTGTTTTTTTAAACGGAACACCCTGTATTTTATTTTAAATTTGAAATCTGCGTCACTTCCACATCACAACAATGTTAAGTTTTATTATGTTATACCGGGTATTTAAAAAGTTAGAACCAGTGTGACCTGAAAATTGTAGCAAGTTTAACTCCCTGTATAATTGAAAAGGGGTATAGGAACAATATTCTTTTTTTAATAATTGTTAATAATTATAAAACATATTTGGGTACATATAAAACAAATACAAGGTAAGTCAAAATGCAAGTACATTCTTTTCTTGGTAATTTTAAATAGAATACCCTGTATTTTATATCACTATCGAAAAGTACTAATAATATCGTACTTCAAATTTTATAAAGTACTCCCTATGCCTAAAGTTATCAGTTTTCTAGATATTTTCATTTTTCCATCCAAGTATTAATTTGGTAGATATTTTAACGTTTACCAATAATTATTGTGAGTTGGCCATGATTGATTTGTCAGAAACTGACAAAAATTCAAATTTAAAATAAAATACAGGGTGTTCCGTTTAAAAAAACATAAGTTTGGTCTACCACCATCTTATGGTACACCCTATGAGATTGTAACTAATTTTAAAATGTGCAGTTTAAAGCTGCTTACAATTTTTGTCAATAACTTTTTTTTTGTAATTTTTACTATAACAGATCTACCCAGCTTCCTCACACTAATCAATTACTCTGTATCCCTGTATACATTTCAAATCTCTGTATTCAAATTTCGTGAATGTGCTTTATTCGATGCTGCTTCATAATTCTAGGTTAATTTTTTGTCGAACTCAGGTCAGAGACAGAAAAAGAATACAGCAGAAAAGCAGGTAGACTAAGTAGATTAGAAAAATTTCCATTCTGTAACACCTGTATATTTAGAAAAGTTATATTTTTAATTCTCGTACTATGAATTATTGCTTTTAAGTATTTTATACCACAATGTACATATATACATATAAAAATAAAATTTATCTATATAGTTATACAAAGTAAAAACATAACTAGATTAAACATAAATCACATTTGTTTTGTAATATAAATAAATAACCATTATGTCTATTTTTATTTCGTTTATAGAATTACATATTTGATTGCTAAACAAATCAAAATTGTATGAAGGTTGCAAAAAGACTATAACAATCATAACAATTTATTGATCTAAGTAATGTTCATATAGACCAATTAAAAATAAAGCGTTATTGAAAGAGTTATATTGTTCCTAACTTAAATAGTGATATGTGATCCATCACTAATGAGAATAACTAGGGACTGATAAACCTGGATGAAATCCTACTTTTACATGAAGGTCTCAAACTTTATTTTGTTATGTACACTTCTCAATTTATCTGGCATTTGTCATTTGTCCCACTTCCATAATGATATTACAAATATGATAGTTAACTTGTTCCTTTGATATTTATATTTAACCGATCTAACTGCTTTATCTTTCTTTGGTTTTTGTAGGGTCATTGTTGTTACTGTCTCTGTTATTTTACTTAAATCCCAAACCATTTTTCCATCGTTCTTTTCATTGACAAGTATTTTATTATTTTCGTGTTGGATACATCTAATCTAATTTTAGTGTGATCTTTTATTTCCTTTGGTCAATATTTGTTCATCGTATAGATGAACTTAACATTCTAATATTTCTCTACAGCTGCTTTGACTTTTTTGTCCACTTTCTAATTTTAAAGATCCCTATTGGATCTATTTTCTTGGTATTATTTACCAGTTTTCTGTTATTTTTTTTTTCTTGTACTTGGTTTAAACTCCAAGAAGTTTTATTGCGTTAAAATTTATTTTCTTACCAGTTTCCAAATATAAATAACATCCGTTATGCTGACGATACAGTCATTATCGCTGAAAGTGAGACAGACCTGCAGACGTTACTAAACACAATTTGTGATACTGAAGAACAGTTTAGTTTAACAATAAACATAAAGAAAACAAAACCATGGTTATCAGTAAGAGGGGCAAAGTCATTACAGGATCCAAATAAAAAATAAAGATATTGACCAAGTGGACAAAATAAAACACTTAGGAGCCTGGATTACGGAAGATCTGAACATAAAGAAAACAAAACCATGGTTATCAGTAAGAGGGGCAAAGTCATTACAGGATCCAAATAAAAAATAAAGATATTGACCAAGTGGACAAAATAAAACACTAAAACACTCAAGAATAGATAAATCAAGAGCAGCCTTTCTAAAGATAAGGAAATTTCTGAGTAACCAAAGACTCAATCTGTAAATCCGATATCGGATGGTAAAATGTTATATCCAGTCTATTCTTCTTTGGCCTGGCCTTCTCAGCCTGGACTGTTAATGTTGATTTAATGAGAAAACTGGAAGGTTCTGAGACGTGGCTTTTTAAGAGAATTTTGAAGATTCCATGGACCGATCATATTACGAAAGAAATCCTATCTCAAAAACATTCGCGACTGGACTGGATTAAACACACAGACGCTCTTAAGAAAAGCAGAAGATAGAGCCAAATTTGCAATGGTTATAGACAACCTTCATTAGTGGAGACGGCACTAGAAGAAGAAGAAGACCAGTTTTTAAGTATTCAAATTACACCGTTTCTAATACTACTAGCCATATTCCTCCAAATTATACTAAGACTTTGTTTCATGCTCCCGCCCACTGCTTCCTCCACCTTTTTTTATGAAAGCACCTTTTTTATCGGTTTTAAACATTCATCATCTAGACTTGATAGGGTGAGAAACGAAGATATGCGGAGAGAAATGGAAATCGATCTAGATATAATAGACACAAAATAAATAGAAGGATGGACTCCGCCAACTAGAAGAAAACGGGGTAGACCAAGACGATCCTGGAGAGACGATGTCGACGATGCAATGAAGCCAGGGATCTAACAACTGAAGATTGCTTCGACAGAAAACGCTGGAAATTAGGATGCGAGAAGCGGCGCTAGCTGTAGAAGACTTGCTTGTTATATATAATATCATTGCGTCATATTCTTGAAATTATATGCTTTTACAAGTTTTTACAGAAAGTACACATTTATTGAAACCTTAGGTAAGGTAAGACCTATTATTATTTGACTCTATATTTTTAGGGAGAGTGGATCACTCTGTCTTGCCCCTCTATCTTACATCTTGATATAAAACCTGCTTATTCTGTTGCGAAACAGAAATCAATTTTCAATTTTATTTGTTAATATTTTGGTTATTATCTTAAATTAACTCAGACATTATATATATATATATATATATATATATATATATATATATATATTATATATATATATATATATATATCCACAAGGAATCTAGGTTCCTGTAGTTGGCTGTATACCATGTATTAAAAATTTAATTAAAAATCCTTTGTAATAGGTATATTTGTATATTTTAGGCCCAAACGGGCTAAGTTAAAAAGACAAAACGTTTTCGGAAACCATGTTCCATCATCAGTGTCCTAGAAAATAGTTAACCACTTAATTAAAAAGAACAAAGGTTAAAATTTTGACTAAGGTTAAAGAACAATGTGGTTAATACTTACTAGGAGTACATGAATGAAGCCACCAATATTAAATATGTGGGTAAAAACCCGATTACATATGTTTAATTACATTTAGTTTTAAAATAATGTTGTAATGATATAGGATTACAGAGTTACCGATGGATTTGGAAACATGGCGACATATGACTCCACGTTGAAGTTGCTAGTCCTGAGACGGTATGTCTTCGAGGACTGTATGAGTGCAACTGATTGGCAATGACATTTGATGACAATATTGTTAAGTTATGACGGAAATAATCACAGAGCAGTCAATGTAGCTGTATGTTTCTACTTAAGACAAAAGCCAACGTTATTTAAAATTGTGAAAATTAAGTAAATTAATATAACAGTATCAACCATCAAAGTTGTAGTTTTTAATTTATGAAATTAAGATGATATAAGGGGGCAAAAATTGTATGGTTGTAGTTAGGCAACCAACTATGCATGTATGTAGCAATTTAATATAGAAAAAAAAAAAAATTTAATTATATGGCCCTTTATGTTACTTAAACATTTGGTACCCAGAAAATATAAAGTAGACACATGTGGAAGAGTTCTTGTATGAATAAAATAAAACTGTTTTAGTAAATGTTCACATGTTATTTAACTTTTAACTCAAATGTAGAGGTCCTGTATGTCAGAAGCAACATTTGGTACCTAGCAAATGTGAAAATTTTTGAGTTATAAGTTCATGAACATAAATGTCTGACAAGGTAGTAACAGACTAAAAGGTGTGGAAGTTTTATTGTATTAGCTTTTATATGTAATGAACGAAAGATTTTATTTTGATGGTTGAGACATGATTATGTAGTATGTTGAAAGTGTGATAATCTACTTATAACTTAAGAAAGGTCCTATCTGTCATAAGGCAACACTAGGCACAAGAGAAATAAAAAGGATAAGTTATAAGTTAGGTTTGTTGAAGGTATAAGTTGTCTTAAAGTGTGATGATGGTATGGTTGGCTTTGTTGATATTAAGTGAAACGAAAAAGTTTTTGCAGTGTCATCTTTGCAGATGAATAAGTTGTGTGATTTGATATTATTCATAATGGATATGAGGATCTTAAGGTGTTCGTTCAACTATAATGGTAATGTATTATGTTTATCATATAGAACTTAAATTATAACTTAAAAAGGCCCTATCTGTTATAAGACAACACTAGGTACATGAAAAAATTTTAATGAATAAGTTATAAGTTGAATCTGTCTGCGTTGTGTGCTGGACTTAACTTGAAATTGAAAGATTAATAGATAGCTATGTTTAAATTGAGTAAGAAAGAAATTTATGGTTGTTTTGAATGGATGGTGGGATACTGAACCACTGAAGAAAGCTGAGATCACCAGAGGTCCGCTACCAAACCCTAAGGAAGTTGTGTGAAAATGTAAGAAGAGTACTGAAATGTTTGTTAGAAAGGGTTGCTGAATAGTTTAGGATTTTTGGGGGGCTAACAAGAAGCATGGACAGTAATAGATAAAGAGGGTTAGACTTGAAGTTTGGTTTAATGAAGAGAAGAAGGAAGAGATGAAGAGTGTGTTATGTTGAAGTAAAAGTTTTGGAATGGACTGAAGTTTATTGATAAATGTGGATTTTAGTTGAGAGGTAAGTTAGTGGTGAAAAATTATGAGAATAGTTGGCGATGAAGAGGAAGGAAGTCTCGATTAAAGGATAAATGACGATTGACACAATTTGGGCTTTTTTGTTTTCTTTTAAAATTTCAAGATCTTCATATAAATCTAATTTAAGGAAGTTTTTTTGGGGGATGTTGTGGATAAGTGAAACGTCTTCTGGGATATTGAGGGTATGGTTATGTTCTTTGAGATGTTGGGAGAAGGTGGAAGTATTTTCTCTTTTTATGTGTTCTAGAGAACGTGAGGATAATGATCTGCATGTCCTACCTATGTAGGAAGCATTGCAATCTGAACATTTTAATCTATATACTCCACTCCGATCCATATAATTGATGGGATCTTTGGAATTAGAAATGTGTTGACCCAAATTGTAGGGTACTTTAAATGACACATGGATATTTTCAACCGAACGTTGGATGAGATTTCGAATATCTCCAGAAAGACTTTCGTGATAATATGGGAGTGAAACATAATTGGGCTTGGTAACGAGGTCTCTGGGGAAAGCAGTCTCCTGCAGGGTCTTAAGGCGTTTTTTGCGGATGAGTTTATTGATAATGTTATGGTCATATCCATTGTTGACTGCTATTTGCTTAAGTATGTTTAGTTCTTTTTTGTAATTTAAGTCTGAGAGTGGAAGGGTTACTAGGCGATGGATGTAACTATGAAAAGCTGCGTATTTATGCGACATGGGGTGGTTGGATGAGAATGGAATTATGTGATCAGTCTGTGTAGGTTTCCTATAGATACTGAAGTCGAAGTGGTCATTTAATCTGGTAATAGTGAGATCTAGAAAATTAATAGACATGGAAGATTCTAGTTCCATGGTGAACTTAATGTTGGGGTGAATTTGATTGATTTTGGCAAGTAAAAGATCAGCTGAATTGGAATTACCTGAAATGAAGACTAAGCAGTCGTCAACGTAGCGAAACCAGTGGAGTATTTCAGGGTTTTTCATGATATGTGTGGATTCTCAGTGATCCATAAATATATCAGCTAATAAAGGAGAGAGACAGCTGCCCATGGCTAAGCCATCAGGTTGTCTGTAGTATTTGTTGTTAAAAACAAAGAAATCTTGGTCTAAACAAAGCTGTAATAGTTGGATAATGGAGTTGGTGGTAGATAAGGTGATGGAGTTAGCTATGAGAAGAGAATGAACCAGATTAATAGTTTCTTGTTTAGGGACAGACGTGAATAGATTGCTGACTTCAAATGATAGCATAGTAATATTGGGGTGATGGTTAATGTGTTGTAAATTATTGACTAGATGACTGGTATTTTTGACTGAAAATCGAGGGGTGAAGTTCGTCATGTTGTTGATAAGATTCAATATGAATTTTGATAGAATGGAAACTGGAGTGTTAATGAAGCTGACAACTGGACGAATAGGAATGCCCTCTTTGTGTATCTTAGGTAAACCGTACAGTCCGAGTATTAAAGGATTACTTGGGATTTTATAATATGGTGCAAAATGTTCTGAGAAGAAGTCTATGAAATGTTTGATATTGTCTTTTAATTTATTTATGAACTTTTTTGAGGGGTCTGTTGCAAGTAGAGTGAAGTTATTGTTATTGAGGAAGGTTGAGACTTTATTGTTGTATGATGTTTGATCTAGGATCACCAGGCAGTTACCTTTATCAGCTTTACTGATGATTAAGTTATGGGATTTGATTTTATTCTTAATTGATTTGAGAGTTTTGAGATGATCATTACGTTTGTTTTGAGAAAGATTGTGAAAATTGGGTGTTGAGTGAAGATTTTGAATGTTGGAGGGAAAATTAGAAGATGAGGGTGTGTTGATATTAAGTATAGTAGAAGAATTGGGAGAATTTTTGTTTTTGAATTTGTTTATGGTATGGAAGCAAGAGTTTTTGATAGAGGTTTTTTGATTTAAAGGGACTGTAAGGTTTTGGATGATAATATCTAGCTCAATGGAGAGACTCTGAAGGTCTTTTTCGGAGACCATGCGAGGAATGGAGTATTTGAGACCTAGATTTAGTAACTGAAGTTCGTTATTGTTAAAGGTAACTGACGAGAGATTTTTTAATCTTGGATGAAAATTGAAATTAGAGATTTTACTGTTGTTGTTACTGTTATTATTTGTTGATTTAGATTTATTTTTAATGAGATTATTTAATTTAGTTTTAAGTTTATTGAATTTGGTGGAAATTCAACAAGACAATGTAACTTCCACATTAAGTAATTAATTAGTAAGTATTAACCACATTGTTCTTTAACCTTAGTCAAAATTTTAACCTTTGTTCTTTTTAATTAAGTGGTTAACTATTTTCTAGGACACTGATGATGGAACATGGTTTCCGAAAACGTTTTGTCTTTTTAACTTAGCCCGTTTGGGCCTAAAATATACCTATTACAAAGGATTTTTATTTAATAATTTATATATATATATATATATATATATATATATATATATAATGTCTAATATACTAAGCGATAGCAGCTTTCGCTAAAAGATTTAATCTTTTACACATTTCGCATAGCACAAAGGATACAGAAAACGATATTATCATATCGTTTTGTTCACGGCCGCCAAAGCAGGGGGCGCCTTTGTAAGCTAACTACGCTGTAGTGAAGTTTTGGGAGACATTCGTTAGACTTTCCGAGTTTGAATTTGTATTAGCCCAAGTGTCTGATGAGGCTGGGATAGGCCGAAATGATCATAACACTTTATTGATACCGATTCGAGCACGGGAAGTTTAGCGAATTTGTCCTTCTAGGCCATATATTTGGCCATTTACCATATATATATATATATATATATATATATATATATATATATATATATACTTGCATAGTTTTGTGCATTGTGTATAATAATAAAATCTATTGATTTTCATTGTTCTACGTTTTTAATCAAAACGGAGTAAAACTCTCTAAATTGTCTCTACGACAGTCTGTTCGACAAACAAATAAAATATAGCTACAAAATAAAATAAGAGTTTTTGCAGGAATATGTAATTTGTTTAATTTAATTGGTTACAGTCTTTTTGTGTTCCTTGGATTTATTAAAAAATATAATTTTTGGAACTAATGCATACTTCAAATAATCTTTAACTTAGTTACATATCACAAGACCAGTCATCACTGAAGCTTCTAAAAATTTTAATCAAACAGTATTCGTTATAAAAAACAATGCCAATAAAATAAACAGAAAGTGAATGACATATCCCAGATAGCACTATCAATTTTTTATATCTGTCAAGGTAACATAATGATTTGATTAAAAAATGTGGTTAGGTTAGGTTAAAAACGGACATCAGTTCTGCGTCTGTGTTCAAAAGTGTTATGTGATTCTAAATAATAAAAAAAAATTGGCATCTAATACATGAATTTTGCATCCATTTATAACGACATATAGAAAAACCATAAACTGCCCTTTTAGTTACTATTTGGTTACTAAAGAAAATGTGTCGTATCAAATATTAATAACACTGATTTTAAGGCTTTAAATTAATATGATTATCGATAAAAGCAAGCAATATCTCGTTACAGAAAAATTAAGTATTGCTCATCCTCCAAAGGAAAGAATTAGTAAGATATTAAAATAAAATTGAACAAGGAAGACCTACTATTTGCCACATAAATTCAATCCTCTGAAGCCATAAAATAACAAATAAAACAAAAATGTCCATTATGTGTTTATAAACCATTGTTGAAAGCATATGCACATATGGGTCAGAAATATGAAACGATCGAAAGAAAAATACAGACAGATTGGTTTCCCTATAAATGAAGTACTGGAGATAAAGCTCAAGGATTTCAAGGCTAGTCCATGTTAGAAATGAAGACATTAGAAGAATTATAAATGTAGATGGTATTATAATAGAAAGCCAGAAAACAGATTTCAAAGAAGCAATGGTCAACTGTTTTGACCATTACGAGAGTTGAGAAGCGAGTAGAAGTTTAGACCGTACAACACTTGCGTATATATATATATATATATATATATATATTTTATATATATATATATATATATATATATATATATATATATATGTTCGGATAGATTTCCGATGATGAAATAGATAGATGAATGATGAATGAAAATCACTAGGTTCTCGGGAAGAACCTAGTGATTTTCATATATATATATATATATATATATATATATATATATATATATATATATATATATAAAATTCATGCTACAACGCCATAATATTTCGCTTATAGATCATCAAAGCAATAAAAAAGCTGAAAGCTTTTAATCTTTGCACATTTCGACAGCCTAGAAGGATAGATAAACGACTTATTACATGGTCTTCGCTCTTCGCCATCAAAGCAGGTGGTACCTTTGTGCGCTAACCACTAACGTGGGAAATATTTTGAAGACAGTAGTTGAACATTCCGATTTTTACCTTGTATCAGCCCGAGTAGACTGAGGAGGTGGCAACTACACCGAAATAACAGTTGTATCGCTTTATTGATACCGATTCAAACGCAAAAGTTTTGACTAATTTGTGATCCAGCGCCAAAATATTTGATTCTTGATCACCGCTTAGACGAATGAAATGCATTACAAAGTTAACTGCAAACAGCCATCTTTAACGTGGAATACTTTTGAAAATAAGTAATAGCATAATTCATTATTACTTAGTACAATAGACGTATCAAAAACAAAAAAACGTTTGAGAAAAGCTATAATAAATATTAAAAGGTCAATATATTTTAATTAACCAGCCTATTGATTCATAAAATACAAATAATTAGTCGGCACTGTGGATTGTGAAATCATTCAAAAATAATAAATCTATTCGAATTAGCATCTACGAGAATTCTGTCATGAAGTTCTGTCAGAAATCAGGCATCTAGAGTAAAAAAGAATAATTTTAATCTAGATTTACACCAGGGCCCTAATTCTATTTCATTTCGATGTCGAAATTTAAAAGCGACTACGCCATGACAGTCACAATCACTAGCGATTCTCATTCATTTCGATTTTAGTTAAAAGTGGGTACATTTAGTTTATCATTTTGACACTGTTCAGAATTTGGGTTGGCCGTCTTGTTTATTGGCTGCACGCTGCACAACACTTGTTAAATGTTTGTTTTGTTTACGTTACGCCTTTTGTTTTGTTAATTAATGCAGAATTGCTGCCTAAATTGAGCATCACTTAGTGAAAAAGGATTTTGACTATCCTGTAACATTCTTCTTGAGGCTGTATAACACTATGCATTTTCCTGTATAATTTCTTATATCGTTTCTGATATAACAAAAAAATGGATAGTGTCATATAAGCGTATAGTTCTTATATCAGAAACAATACAAGAATTTGTGTCCGCTGCAGTTTCTTGTACAAGAAATGCGCCAATTTGTGCGCAAAAACGTAAAACTTATGTCATAATGGCGGCTAGAGGAGAACTTTGATATATAATTAGACCAAGCAGACATTAGAGAAAAGTGCCCACCAGGCACCAATAATAACCAAGATTAGAATAGCAGTAGCCAAATAGAAAAACAATAAATCACAGGGATTGGATCAAATAGCATCGGAACTACTGAGAGTAGGAGATGTATTACTAAAAACAATACATAACCGCTCTAAAAATTCGTGATGAGTTTAAAGATTAGTTTATATTTTCAAATAAGAGAGTAGAATTTGAAGAGCATGCCATTCAAACACATAATTTGTAAAAAGAACAAATAAATTATTATAACCAAATTATTTATTATTTCTATCTTCCACTACAGCCTGTTGAATATCTTCAAAAATTGTGGTTTTCAATTTAGTTTTAATATTCGGCCATTTTATTTCTTTAATTTTTGCACCACAGTATTAAAAAAAAACTAATCAGTAGCATCTGGCTTGGGGTCCCAGGTACTGCAGTTTTATTTTTATAGGAGTCAAAATTTCGACCCATTATGTGCCTAATCACATACAATTTCTCATAAAACGCAGCCATATTAATACTTTTTGCCTCAGTTTTCCTTTCAAGAAACAAACAAAACAACACCGCCTAAACTGAACCTAATCTCACTTCTCCCAGTCCAGCCAGTCATGGCCCTAATATATGGTCGTGGCACATTAATTTCGACAGAGCACTATGAACACAGTGTTCGTTAGTTCTCTGATTTCGACTCGAAATAAAATGTCAACCACTTCCTTGAAGTTGAAATTAATTTCGATAAATCGAAAATTAGTGACGCCCTTTGGTTAGTTCAGCTGAAATCCACTAGGCTCGCAAAGTCGCATTTCGACGTCGCCATATTAATTTCGACATGTTTTGAGTCGAAATCTCAATTAGAATCAGGGCCCAGGTGCTGCCCAGGCTCAAATTTCATGGAAGACATGATTAGGAAACAAATAATAAAATTGTTGTCTTATTTCAAAGCTAAGTATCCTTTACAGTCTTCACTACTGATATATTAAAAGGTATGTGTCAAAACTTCTTGCTATCGTAAAACCACATGTATTTCAAGTTGTTAGATACCAAGTCCTCGGCAAGAAACAGTCAGTTTGAAAAATATTATTTATCTATGGTTTGAAAATTTTGGCATAACTTATGTCATATTCTTCTTTTTTTTTATTCTGAAGCGTGTCTATTTTTCAGTTTTTACGCAACTGCATTTGCCGCGTAAACACCCTTTACTAGTTAAAAGAGTACTTAACTATTCTTGTGATACTATCTACTGGTAAAACATATGTAATAATTCAGAATATTCAGAAATAAATAATATTAAATTTACAAATTATTTATATTTGAAGTATCCATAGATTTTTAAATTACAAATAAGTACTGGAGAAAAAAATTTAATTTATGTTAACATTGTTCTTGAACTTTTTAAAATTTATTAGTTTTGATTAGGTGGAATTTTATTTTTACACAATAAAAACGTCTTTTGTAAATTTCAAAACCTGCTGTCAATGGTATAATTATTAGTCTATAATTTTAGCTAAGGTATAAGTTAATAAGATAAATTATCTCTTAATATTGCTTGTTTGACTATTTTGAATTTTTCACATTTCCCCCACCACGAGTATTTGACACAATTTTTCTTGGGTTTGAGGACGAAGCATTTTGTTTGGACAACATTGAAGAACAGTTTGCCTACCAAGTTAGCGTCGCTTGTTCTGACTCTCTTAAGACAGGCCCTGAAACTAAAAAATTAATATTTTAATTTATTATAATTATATAATAATAATAATAATCATAGTTTAAAAATATATTACAATTCAGAGTGATTTTGTTTATTTATCTGACGTAATTTTTATATAAAAAATTCTTCGCTTATTAGTCAAGGCGGAAAGCTCGCTCGGAAAAATATTCTCATGAGATTTTTTTGCATAATCCCTTTCATGACATACTCCAAAACAAGATATTGTTCTGAAGCTATTTTCTTGTGGCATTTTAAATTATTTACTATTTAACTGGGAATTAGCCACAATTAAAGCTAAAAATACGTTTATTGACGTTTTAATTTCCACTTCGGAAATCGTTCTCAAAATACAAACAGTAAATTAAACAAATTTTGTTTTTTGTTACATAGTGAAACATTCTTCTAATAATTTAATTTTATCTGACTCATTTATATTGACAATTCAGACATACGTTATGCATTTTAAAGTAGACGACTTTAAAATGATATTGCCAATATTGTTGAGTTGCGCTCCTGGGACGACTTTACTTATAAGATAGTTCATTCGATTACATGAAATCAACTTTAACTTGAGAATATCCGTCAGAAAAAAAATCATAGCATGTAATTCGTCTTTAAAAAGACAAACACATGACATGATGACAGTAAAATTCTCCTGTTAGTGATTCCATAGTAAATTATGAGGGAAAAACCAGGAAAAAAAACCTCATAATACTATCCTGTTTGTGCATTTAGTTTAACTTCAATAAACACCAAAATTCTGATTTTATATGTTTCGTTATTTAAAAAACATAAATGATGTATCCTCTATATGTTACTAACTTACTAATACTGGTATTTTCTTATTAATAACTTCCTCTTTCAATATTGGTAACCAGATCCTACTACATTCTGCCGAGGAATTTGCGACACAATTGGCCTCATTTAGCATAATTAGAGCCGCTTCTTTGATTTTTCTTTTTTTACCATCCTTTTCTTTTAGGACTACATTTGAATTATTCCATTGAACCCTATGTTCATTATCACATGCATTTTTACATATTTGAAACGTCAATAAACGTATTTCTTTATCTTTAATTGTGGCTTATTCCCAGTTAAATAGTAGTTAATTCAAATATTAGTTTGAACAATGTGATTTTAATTATAATTAATTGTGGCTCAATCCCATATAAATATATAACTTAACTATAACCTGCCACAGAAAAACAGTTTCAGAACCTTTTTATTCATAAAAATTCCTTATTAAAAAGTATATAAGAAATCGTAGACAGAAAAAAAATCTTAATTTAAAAAGTGCTAGAAAGATTGTATTAAAATCGTAGAAATTTAAATATTTTAGATAAAAAAACGTGTTTTATTGTTGTAAATGCCAAATATAATGAGATTGTAGTATGTTGCAGGAATGACATATTGCATCTTGTGATACCGGACTTCTTCCAATGGGTGAACTATTCTTGTCCCGACATTCATTCAGTGGTGAACCTCGAAGTATGAGTTAGGTTTATATTAGGTATGCTATTCAGAATGGGAGTGTTTAATTGCCGTGTCCAGATTTTATCAAATTTTATCAAATATTCGTAATTTATAAACAATTACCAATGCGTATCAAGAATCGGGAACATTTTTGCACGGTTTCAATTTTGAAAATGCCTCATTACCTAATTGTACTTTTAATATTACTATAAATAAAAAATGATGTTTAATTGTTGTTAATGACATTTGTATTGTTGCTTTGTGACGTGTTTCATATTGTTGCTCTGACAACATTTTTCTCTCCGCCGTAAAGAAATGGGAAAAAAAACTGCTGCCGGCGGAGACATCAAACTTTGACAGGATCAAGTTAGATAAGTAATGTCATAATTATTTGATTTTTGAAGAAAAAAATTTTTCTGCACCACGTCAGTAAACACTTTTTTTCTTCAAACGTCAAATAATGATGAGTAAAAATAGCGTATGAATTGTACTATTTATGGTTGAAAATTGCTACGTTTAAAGAAAAAATAGTATACTTTATTCGGCAAAGAAGCGACTTTTCTTGATTTGCCCTCTATTACGCCTCACTTCGTTCGGCGCGTAATATCGGGCGCGTCAAGAAAAGTCATGCTTCTCCGCCTCATAAAGTAATATACTATTATAGAACTCGTGTGTTACTCGCATCGCTCGTTACGCTCGCTCTGCTCGTAATATCAAACTTGTTCAATATAGCGTTTCCTTGCCGACTTGGTACATAAACAAGTATTATTTTCTTTCCGTATCTGTCACTTTTATCATGATAATTTAAACAAATACTTCATTGTATGTTGTAAAGTATATAACCCTAAAATCGTATTGACAGTATTTTTGTGGTAAGTCATTACAACTTGCTCATCATATGGTGATATTTGAGCAGCGCGTACTCTCCAATACCAAAAAGGAGCCGGTGTAGGAGAAAAAGTTTTGCCTAAGCATTGTTAACTCTTTTAAGTCTAAAAATAAAAATATAGTATATAAAACGAGCAGAGAGTTGACCGTGGTCGCAGACTCCAGTTCTGCCTCAAATAGGTCTCAATGACACAATTAGGACCTACAGAATAAACTTTACACTTTACAGTGCACAGTAAGGCACTTTCAGTAAAGCTTACTAAGCTATGAGACGATGCAATGTCATCTTTTATAAGAGCTCTAGGTATATTAGGGTTAAAGAAAAGGTCTAACGGATAGAGGCCGAGAGCTTATATACAGAAGATCTGCCGAAGTCTCTAGGACTTGTATCTTAGTTAATGGAAAAGGTTCAATTGGCGGCAGTACGACTAGTGTAAAAGATATACTGCTCCCAGAGAAAAAAAAACTTTAACACAGGAGCCTCTATTCGACAAGTAATCATAAAATGTGATTTGTCCTTTTAAATACCACACATTTTATCATATTCTAGGACGATATCATAATTCTATTCTTAGAAATCCCATTGTTAAACATGAGAAACATGGTTAAAATATATAGTACTGTAGATATCAAAACTATTTAAAAAAAATGATTTGTATTTAAATAGTACTTGTGGGTAACGGATCTACAATCACATCCCATTATTTTTTCTATGAATACTAAACAAATCATAATAAATTATACTTACACATTACTTTCATTTTTGATTTTTGATCTGATTTTCGTGTGTAAAAATAATGGATTATGGATATTTTTATAATTTTTAGAAAGTATATATAATTTTATTGGCAATAATTTAATTAAAATCTTGAGGTCAAAATGTAAATTCTTTTTTGTTTTTAATTAATGTACTCTGTTTCTGTTGCAGACATGTTTTACATACCTAGTAGTATTTAAATCTTATACCGACGATATCTTATAACGATCAAAGTGATTGAACAGGACTCTGCAACATCTTTAGAACGGGCAGTTTCTCTTATTTGGGGTATGATATCTTTTATAATGATTTTATACATAAACAAGAAAATTATAAATAAACACCGTTTACACTACTGCAAAAATTATTTCCTCAAAATTTGTGGAAATGGGGTAATAAATTTTTTTTATTATGTAAAATTATTAAACATGAATGCATTTTCATCAAGTAACCGCCGATCGCATAAAAAGTTTTTTATAGTTAATTTTTTTATAGTTAAAATGGATGTAACACTAATATTTGCTACTTACACGGCTTCCTGTAATTTATTTTATGTCATACTAGTTCATTGCTTTGTTTTTATTGCTCAGTTACCAACTACACAATAATGTACTTTACGCCCATGCTGGCATAAAGTGTATTTTATACTCAACGCAGTTTACTTTATACATTTTATACAAAAGATGAAATCAAGTATTATGTGAATACATATTTAACATAAACGTTATTATTGTACAAAATATAGAAGTAGATATTTATGCACTGTGGGGAACGATATTAAAAGTGTATCTGACCCGCAGATTTGTAAGTCGCCAGATATTATAAACATACCTATCTATTAATTTTCGTAGTGCATACTAATTAATAGCTGCTCTCTCTCTTCTCTCTCTCTCTCTCTCTCTCTCTCTCTCTCTCTCTCTATGTGCTCTTCCCATTCATTTGTCGCGGGGAAAAAGTCCACATTAACAGTTTGGTTTTACAATTGGTTGTGAGACTTGGGGTCTTCTATAATATTTTCCTATTTTTTCCTGTTTTTGTTTATGGGTTTCTATTCTCTTACTCCCAGCGTACGCCATAAGTTGTGAAGTCGATGTTATAATAATTGTAGCTTTTACTTCGGTAGCTCTTATGATTCCTTTTATAGCGATATTAAAATGACGTTGATTAGAGTCTAACTCCCGTTGTTATTTCTAACCTATCCCCTCGAAATCCCTGCTGGTAGTTTGCTATTTTAGTTTTAATGTATTTTGAGAGTCTTGTCTAATTAACGATGTCAATATTTTTTAGCAGCTATTTAACAATACTACTTCTCTATAGTTAGGAAATCTCCACCTCGTTTTTCAGTGTTTTTTTTTGTGATAATATATATTTATGTAGCTTTACATTATCCTTGCTATTTACTCGTAACTCGTTTATAAGTTCATTAATTCATCCCTTTTTCTCTTCCACTTCTTCTCTACATATCTTTAGATATTTCGTTCATGCTAAATTTTTTCCTTGGTTGCTGTTTCGCCGTCTCCGTAGTACCATTATTTTTTCCTCTTTATTTCTTTATACTCCATTACTTTTTTTCTTGCTGTCGAGATGTGACCTTTTATTTCTCTCCACGAATCTTCTATATTATTAGGGTTTGATACTTTTAAATTTGCTTCTAACTCTTTCGAATAATCGTTCTGAATATTATCTGACTCCAGTTTCCCTACATTATATTTTTTGCTTATTGTGTATTTCTTTGTGTCTTAAAATTATTTTTATTTCCATTTTTCCTATTAATAGAAAGTTGTCAAAATTTGCATTTGCATCCCTATACGACCTCATATCTTAAATTGTTTTTCTCAAACTTTTTGAAATTAAAATATGATCTACTTAATTACACTCAGTTAATCCTGGCATTAGCCATATTATCTTATGCTCCTTTTGTGTTTGAAGTGTGTGTTTGTTATAAATAAATCTGTTGCTACTGCTAGGTTACAAAGCAATCTCCTATTAGTATTTGCAATTGTGTGGTGAGCTTTACCTTCCCCTTTCGGGTTCCCAGTCGAAACATATGTATTAATGAAAGTTAAATTATATTGGTTATTTTTTATTCTGACATAAGATAGTCTTCCACATATAGCTTTAAAATCTATCACTTTGTAAAGTTTGTTTAGCAGTAAATGGTCGAGTTCAATTAGTATCGACTATAAACATCCTGGGTTAACCGATAATAGTATAAAAGGCCCGGTTTTAGGTAACAATGGTTTACCTGAGGTACAAGGTCTTGGTCAATGGGCCAAGTTAGATAAATTTAATAATATTTACGACCGCACTAATTGAAGTCAACCATTTTTTGCTAAACAAACTTTACCTTAGTTTACTGCTAATTAGAAAAGCTGTGTCATTATGACCCTGTTTGGTTTCTCCAGAGTAAAACATTGTGTATTTTTTTAGTATTTTCCTTGATGTTTCCATATGCTCATAATTGCAGACACAGTCTACGTATCATGTTTCCAGACAACACGTTATTGAATCATCCAGTATACTAATTATTTTCGTATATATTCTTCTTCCATAGACTTTTTTCGACTTTTAGGTAGCAAATATGATATTGATTTTATCGTCGTTTATTATAATAATTATGTCTTATAGTGCTAAAATCAATTTGAATTTTTGAATTTTTTTAAATATATAGTGTGGTTGCAATAACATAAACATTTGTAACCATCTTTAGTATTATTATATGTGTATCCTTTCGAGCGACTTTCCTCGGGACAGAGACTAACAACGTCTACTTGTGGGTATACCAGCCCGCTTGAAACCGCTAAAATATTAACAACGTCTCCTTAACTAAATGAAAAATATACTGTTTGACTAAGATTCGTAACTCTAGAGACATATCCTGTAATTCCCTTTTTATGTAAATTAAATTGACAATTTATTTAATAATTAAAGATTATATGATTCTTCTTGACAAATGGTATCAAGGGTACGCAGTCTGCTTGCAAGTTTATTTTAAGTTATGTTTTTATATACATATCTGCTTTTATGGAGTATTCAAAGAAGTGGTACAAGTTTTTTCACTTAAAAATCACGCATACCAACTCTTAAGATTTAATGAAGGATTGCAATTTGTCTGTTTCATACTATTATTGTTCCATTCTTAATAAAATACTGGTAAGTACTGCTTGTTCGCACCACACTCTAATAAATCTATTATTATTAATTCTAGAGTAAATAGAACGTGTGTTATCGTCTATAAATTTTGGTCATTTGAGGATAAAAACAGACTGAGGTTCTAGTTCAAACAATAGTTTATATTTATCTGCTAGTATCTACTAAACAATAAAAAATTTTAATAATTTGTAACTTTACAGAAACAATCTTCCACACTATAGAATCTTTAGAAAGCTCGGTATCGTAAGAAGTCGGTCCAGTTCTTAAAATTTTTCTACAACTTCAAAGTTACTGACCACCGGTTTAATTAACGAGTAGTCCTCTTGTACGTTGTCAAATAAATTGGTGTAGTATCGCAGTGAGCCTTGTTACACCATTTCTGGTCGACTTAGCACGATCACTGTCAATTAGTACCAACTTTATTTCTTATAACAATTGCTTTTGTGTGTTTTTTTCTCGATTGGCTCAATCCCGTGTCTCGTGTCGGTTTGAGAGAACGATTAGCGTGGATTTCTGAGAAAAGTTCCGAACAGTCATTAGTAGAATGTGTGGCTTACGGGATTTTTTCTTTTTACTTGGAAAATTCGGTGGCCAGCGATAATGAGACAGGATAACGGTAGCCAGTTAGCAGTTTTTAAACTTTTTATTTTTTACTTTTTTAGAGAAGGCACCTCCTAAATTGTTTGTAATTCATATAACGTTAAATATTTTCTCAAATTGAAATCTATAATATACTATAATCACGAATTGAAAATCTGGTGAATTAGAAAATGTTATACTGTACAATAAAAATTTAATAGAGAAAAACATAAAAAGTAAAATACACGCAACAATGTCTTTTCATTATTGAAATTAAAAATACATTTCTTTTTTAACGTCGACAGTGAGTAATCAATTTTTGTCTTCCGTTTGTTGATATACGAGTACTATCCTATCATTGATTCATAGTCTCATTCTTTTATGGGAATAAAAGGAATGAAGAAGGAAAAATGGGAATACTGGATTCTCGGTTGTTGAATAAGGAATATTATAATAATATATAAATATACCTCTTTGCCCTTATGCATAAGCGGAATTCACTTTCCTGATTATACATCTGCATAAGCTTTTGTTTTGGTTTTAAATTCTTAATTTATAAACCCAATTAATCTCTTCACACATATATCCTGCCTAAGTGTGTAACTAATCACGACTTATTTTGTGTTCCTCTAAAACTACAACTTTTCACTATCATTTTACAATCCAAAGTGATCATCTGATTCGAAACTTCCTCTTTAAATGAACATTTCAGAGACTTTGTTTTTATCCCATTAGGCTTTAAATATTTTTCTTTATTATTTGCGGTATTTTTAAGCACTCTAACGTGTATTAATATTATTTATTATAATACTTTATCAGCGTACAATAAACACTACATTTCGCTATTGTAACATTTGCAATTCATTGATTTTTTTGGTGTATATTGAAATCCCCTCGTATATGTAATATATTGAAATCCCCTCATATATGTTAAAAAAAACGAAGAATTTTTTCCACGTTTGTAAGTTCGTATCTTTCAAGTTAAAATACCCAAAGTGTTTTCAATAATTTTATTTGCATTGCTGGATGTTAATGTAAACCGTTTTAGAGTTGTTTATTATTTTAAAGATGTGTACTTTCTCAGCATTTTCTTTTACTGTTTTATTCGAAGTCGCCTTATAATTTTTGTAAGTCGTAGAAATTGAATCTTCTGCCTTTTAATTGCTGTCAAGTGTTTATCTCAAGTTATGTGAACGAATTCTTAATTTCGTCATTCTTACTTGGGTCGTTGTAGGCGCAGGTATGGATCCAAATAGATTCTTACTTGGGTAGTTGTAGGCTCAATTATGGATCCAAATTCATCCATCGAATTTGTGGTTTTCTGTTTTTCTCTTTATGGAAATATGTAGCAGTGAAAAGTATTTTTGTGGCAGTTAATGCTTCAATTAATAGTTTGAATGAGGATTGGAAGAATCGTCGTTTCCATCCTCGTTTTTTTCTCCCTATTTGTCATCCAAGGCTTTTTGGCAGTTTGGAGATGGAGTTGTTCGTTACGCAGAGAGAGTGAAGACCCCAGTTCCAGTAATGGTTTCAGAGGTTCCAGTGGCGTCTGGTTCCACAAATTGTAGTGCAGTTTGTTAGTGAAAAATCCAGGTAACTTTTTGATCAAATTTTAAAGTAAAGACGACAATTTTTTTAAATAAATAATTGCTTTCGTTAAAATTTAAAAATAGTAATATTTAATATTGTAAATTTTGGGTTTTGACTTTAGCTGTTATTTTATTTGTTTTCAGTTTTTAAAATTTAATGTTAACATATGACAGCTAGCGTTATTATTTTCGATATTTATTTGTTTTGTTTGTTTTAAAAAAAGGTTAATCTCTGTGCGGTAACATTTGTAAGTTTTTTGTAGTATCTCTAACTCCTAGAGTTTGTAAATGGATGACATGTAAGTTTTTTTGTATTTTTGTATTTTGCGACTAATGTGGTAATATTTTTGTATTGTCTTTTTTGAGTATTCGTGTATTCTCTATGTTTTGTAACTGTTTGTGGTAAGACACCAATCAATGTTAAATTTTGCTTTTTTAACATTTTGTTTATTTTTTTGAACTAACTCTTTTTTTAGTTTTATTTGAAAAAGATATTTTTTTATGTTTAATAATTATTTCCCTAGTTACAACTAGTGGTTGTAATAGGTATAATTAGGCAAAGTGGCGCCCTATATTAAATTTCTAGAGGTGTTTCCTGTTTCTTTTTATTTTGTTTGTTCCATGAGATTAATGACTCCTTAATTTCATTTTTTTGTAGTTGCCCCATTCCAACCCCCTTATCTTTTACTTATCTACGACCCCAGCTCTCCTAACAAACCTTGAGTGCCGTTTGGACAAGTAGCGATTATTTTGCTTGCCTTATCTCCACCCCCTTAGTTTCAGTCCCCAATTTTCTAGCCCTTGTATTAATACCTCATGTGGTAGGCAAAATATCTTCGTTACACTATTATCTAATCCAATAGTAATGAAAATAGATAAGTATTCAGTCCTGATGTAATTCTATTTTTACATGAAACTTATGTCTCTTCCACATATGTTTTAAGTCTAGTTGATAGTTCATTATATTAACCTCCCACGTTTTTTACATATTCACCGGAAACTCATTACTTATCGAGTATCCACCATAGAACCTCTCAAAATATCCTATCATACGCTTTCTGAGGAGCAATAAATACCATATGAGCATTTGCTTCTTTATCCTTTATTTTTCCATAAGCTGCCTTATAAAGAAAATTGGATCCTGTTGTTAATGAATGGAATTTTTTTCATAAATCCAAATCAATTATAGAACATTTCAGTTTCCTCACGTATTTGTCGATTTGGAAAATACATTTTTGTTATACCAATTCATATTTTGCAATCAAAGAAGTTTTAATTTTAGAAATTATTTCAACTTTTACATGCCTACGCGTTTTACTAATAAAGTAGGCATCATTTTACAATAATTATATCAATGTTTAATATGTTGGAGGTAGAAATATTAATGAAAAGTGGTGTGTATTGTTCGTCAAACTAAGCACGGTGCAAATATTTGCTTGCATTGCTTGGAATCACAGAAGCTATGTAGGTTTTTACCAACAGCATCTATAGAAGTCCCACTAATGCCTTTTTCTCTAATTACTACCACGGGGAGAGCGAAAATGGGATATTGTGCGAGAAAACCTGAGCAACGTAATGGTTGGATCAGGACATATTATTATCATAAATTTAATTATGGGATACCAAAATGATGATGATTTTTAACCATACAGTACCCAGGTACATGTCATGTGCACGTTTGCAAGATATTAACGAAGAAAAATGGAAGCAAAACTTCCAACCTTTGCAAAATTGTTGAAATCCTGATGAAAACACACTTTTTTGGCTATAAATACTAAGAAGACAGAGATGGTCCTCTTCGCCAGAAAAAAAGAATAACGGGCATTACACTTTAAGGATGCTAAACTGCAGTCTAAGCTTTTTTGAAGAGGTGAAATACCTTGGTAGTACTCTTGACAGCAATTTAACATGTAACTCCCACTTAGATGATAGAGCTAAAAAGCTAACTAAAATTGCTTACTTGCGGAGTTATTGCTTAAGTACCAAAAGTGCTACAGGCAACAGCGATCAACGTCAACATCAACGAACTAAACCATTTAGCGGACGGCTTGCCTAAATATAACAGGTGTCATGAAAAGAACAATAACTGCTGCAATTGAGTTGCTCATCAACCCTTTAAACATATATGTCAAATAGGTGGCACTGGTGCCACCTATCATGCCACTATTTTGGATAGCTCCAAAATGGAAGAAGGCTGAGGATGCGGGATATACTACAGATTACTGAACCCAAGAATAAATTGAGGTATGGGAAAAAATGCCAGCGTAGTTTAGACAGAACTGGCTGGTATCTTAATAGCCGCAAAAGATATAACCCGCAAAGGTAGCTCCGAGAAAATCATATTGATCTTCACGGACAACAGACAAAAAAAGAAAGCTACTTACCTTAATTAGATAACGTGTTATATCACGATTCGCAATGGAGTGTCATGAGATAGTAACTCAAGTTTCGGATAGTAATACCATCATTCTAATGCAGTTTAAAGGACATAATGAAAATAAAGACAATCGCATTGCTGACCAACCAGCAAGAAAGCCAGCAGGCTTAGCACTCTTAGCACCTGGTGACATTTTATGGTTGGTTAATTACCACAATCGCGGAAATTGAGAAATGTGACTCTATCACGCAAATTGTGAAAAGATAGGAAGAAAGGCAAGGATATAGACTTGCCAGAGTAACACTAAGGAACCTTGAAAAGTCAGCGTCAAAGAAGTACTTGGATACGACCAGAAAAAACCTACGTTTAACAATTAATTTCTTAACTGGTCCTTGTTAATTAAGCAAACATCTCCACACACTGGAGCTAGTAGACACACATCCATGCAGAAAGTGTGAACGAAGAGATTAAATTGTCAAGCATGCCCTATGTGAATGTCTGGAGTTATTGTCAATATAAGAGCACGCATTCGGCATGCCGTTACCTACACCTGCCCACATAAGGGAGATGTCTCTTGGTGTCTAGTCCACCTTCCTAAAAATGGCAGAAAGGACAATGAGATACTTGACTCGCTCTACCTGTTCTACACATACAGTTACAGAACATGCAATTATTATGTTTGCCAAAATTTAGAAAAGTCATGAGGTAAACGTAGACATCATTATAAAACTGGTTAATAATAAAAAATATACTAGTCAAATTAACACGTTTATTTGATTAATAAAGCTAATTTAAAGATATGTAAAGTACACTATGTAAATGTAAATTATTTTATCGACAAGGTTTTAAGGTACACGTTTTAATCTGAGCTTCTTTCTCTCCAGGGGCACATTCTTTTGACATGCAATGCCGCCATCTTGTTATTTTTCCTACACCACAAGTGACACTACAAGCAGACCATTTTCCCCAATGATCCCAAACTTTAGCATCTTTCTTGGACCTTAAATTATTTAAAGAAATGTCATCAATATATAGAACGTCGTTAAGTGGATCATAATTTTCCTCGTATATTTTTTCTTCCGAAGCAATTTGTTTTAAATCTGCGACAGGATCTAATATTGCCGCTTTTAAATTTAAGCAAAAAACATGTAAGTAAAGCGTTAATAGAAATAGTGACACTAACATTGTGACAACTGTCACAGAAAAATAGATTATTTAATAAATAAGTGTATTTCTTCTTTTTTTTTCAAGTACATGTTTTTAGTTCATTAAGACAATATCTTTCCATTTAAAGAAGGACGATTTGATAAATCCTTTAACATAGCGATGTTTACCTTTTTCTTAAAGTCTTATACATTTTAACTTATTCATTTTTACGAGTACTTTACCATAATGTTTGTTAAAGTGTTTAAAATAAACAGTCCAATTTTGGCACAATGGTAAATTGTGCTTAGTAAGGAGCCATCACATTTTTTTTTATTGAGATGTCATGCTTTCTGTCTTTTGGATGCTTAGTCACTCCCACAGAAGAAACTCTAAATACATATTAATAGCCTAACTTGTGCAAACAAGGGTATTATTTCTTTAAAATACAATTTTAAAGAAAATAAGGTAGTCTAAAACATGTTTAAGCTGTTTTGTTATTTTTTAAACATATACAGGGGATATATTTGTCAAGAATGTAATAAAACTCATAATCACGGTCATTCAAAGTTAAATCTTATGTGTTGTCTGTTTTATGTATTTTCATAAGCACTATAATTTTTTTTAAAGCATATGAAATTCGTGTAAAATATGATAACACAAGAGTTTAACTACTTTAAAATCGAGATCTTCAGCCATGCCATTGCTTTCTGCGGTAAAGCAGACACTACCTTTGAGAATGAATTTACTGAAATAACTTCTAGTACAGCATAAATCCAATAATTAAGTTGTTAAACGCATGTACAGGCGCATTCAGGTAAATTATGTATCAATGCATACTAGATAAGGGGAACCGACCACTTTAGGTACTCTCAATCGTCTACCGACAATCGAACTTGTACATTTTTGCTTAGAAGGCTAGCATCTTGGTAGCTGAGCTACGAATGCCACATAATTGTATTCACTTTATACGTATAAGCATGAATCAATTCGTTTTAACACACAATCATCACGATTTTTCTGTAATACGGTACAAGTCAGTTACCTTTTACAACTTTGATTTAGAAAAATTTAGGAGTTATATTAATTAGTACTTGTATTTTTGTTTATGGTTTGTATAGAATTTAATCTTCTTATATATTATTATTGTCTTTGAAAGGCCTTTTATGTGCTGCTAGACGTTTGTTAAAAGTTCTACCTGTTTGACCGATGTAGGTTGTAAGTTCAGCAGCCGCCACATTTCAGTTTGTATACACTAGTATATAAGTGCTTGGCTATTTTTGTTGTTGATATCTTGTCTGTATATGTAATCGAGCAGAGGGTACTGGGTTTTTTCTCTGATGGTGGAAATACTAATTTCAGGGCTTTGTTATGTAGTTTTTGATTTAAAATTTTATTTAATGCCTGTTCGTTGTACCTATTGTTTACTGCTATTTGCTTAATGATATATAAGTCTATGAAGTTGTTTTTGACATCGGAATTTCTATTAATCTATGTAACATGGTATGGTAGGCTGCCAATTTATATTGTGTAGAACGGGATGGTGAATTGTGTATAGTCGTGTCAGTATGGATAGGTTTATGAAATTCTGGAAACTCATGTTTGTTTGTAAGTCTCATAATTTTTAAATCTAGAAAATTTATGGATCGATTTTGTTCTGTTTCTATTGTAAATCACTATGGAATGAATTAATATGCAATAAAAATTGTGTAAGTTGCCCGATAGTTTCTGTAATACATACCAGTGCATCGGTTACGTATCTCCACCAACATAAAATCTGTTGGAATACGAGATGTTTTGAAATCTTTGTTTCTAGATGATTCATAAAAATATCTGATAGTTATTGGGCTTAGAGGATTACCCATTATCAAGTAACGGTTGAATTCATCATCCTAATATTCTTACATTGTTAATATTAAAAACCAATAAGGACATACAGTGAAACAATCCTCATAACATTCTGCTACTACGATACCAAGTTATATTTAAATAATATAGAGTAAATGTGTGTATGTTTAAAAATAAATAAAGTAATTTATTAAATCACAAAAGATAAGAATAAGCAAGAGCTGTAGAATAGTTAATGAATTTTATTCATTAACTATATAAATATTTAAACATATAAATATTTCTTAGTATCTGCATATGAATATCTTGTTTAATATAATTTATGACACAAGAAAGTTTTACTGAGATTACTAAACTTCAAAAGCAGCTATTTATATTGGAAATTTTATATGAAATCACAAACCGCCTTTTTCAATAATAATATCCAATCAACTTTTATGACAACTTGCACTCAATAAAAAACCAGTGAATACAGGTCGCGTAAACCAGGATTACTTTATATTATCTTCGATTTACTACAGCTGCAATGCTACGATTGGGATTATATAGCTGATATGCGCAGAATGTCTTTACAATTTAATATAACTCGTAAGTATAGCTTACAGTTCCGCCATAATAATTTCAATAGCATTAGGCCTAATATTGGAAGACGATGATACAATGTAAAACAATCACCGATATAAGTATTTTGTAAGCCTCAGTTTTGACACAAATGACGTTCTTGTGCGTCATTAAAGGGTGTTTTAAAAGTTTATTGCGTGAGGTATGAATAGAATTATTGTCCTTTTGCAAATCATTTTGTTCTCACAAATGAAAGAGAAAACTTAAACATCTTCAGGCGAGCTTGTTTAATTCATTTACTATTTTGAGTTTAAAATGTCGAAAATAGCTAGTGTCGCTATTTGGATTAAACCCTACTAAGAGCTATCTGTGAATATATTATTCAAGCATTATTGTTCAGTTTGTAGCAAAATTGTAAGTTTGAAAAATAAGGCAATTATATCGAGCACAAGTTTAATTAAATCTTGCCTAAGTACTTTCGCTTAATATAGCATCTTAGGGGCATTTCGTCAAATATGGGCTATCCAGCAAGCGTAGAATGTGATGAATATGAATGATAATATAAAATTGTACAAACACTACACTAAAACAAGGACAAACAGTTTAAAATAAGTTAAAATATTTCTACGCTCTACATTCTTTGGCGGTATCAGGAGAGAGCCAGAGAGCCAAAAAACTAGTAATATTTCTAATAAAGTTTTAATAATTGCTGTTGGATGGTGTGAAGAAAAGGTGAAGGAATAGGGATTCCTGGTCCATACGATACAGGTCGTTTACAGGAAGGTAATTCAGGATATTGAATTTTGTGTTTATTTTTTGAATTGAAACCCTTGATATCGTAGGAGCAAAACTTGCAGCCCTCTCCATGGTTTTTGGATTCCCTTTATAGCATAGGAATGCAGGAGGGTAAAGAGTTACGTGTACCTCTATTGTCCATTTTCTCAGTTGTTCGACACACTGAAAGCACACTTTGTGTGGAGCCCAAGGTTTGTCCTGAACACCAAGCTTTACACCGTAGTAAGCGTGATAGGCTGTCTATATAAAATCTGTTAAGTTTCGTTGATGCTTTCCTATTGTTAAATCACCACACACGTGACAACATATATCAGGACTGTTCTCACACTTTCTTAATAACATTATGGCACGATAAACATTCATAAAACAAAATATAACTCGATGCTACAAACAACTGACTCTATTTGACGGCATCCTCAGTGTTGCCATTTAAATTAAATTATTATAGTGTATAAAAATATTTTTTTCAAAATATAGGCATTTTCAAGAAATAATTTTAATGCAATTTACTAAATATCAATAAGGTACTTGTTTGCGCTAGTAAATATATAATATCAAGATTTTTCCAATTTTGTGAAAAATTTTGACGTGATGGGCAGTATTGCCATTTAAATGAAATTAACATAATAATGTATTAAAATATTTTCTAACGGTCTATCTAGTATTTTAAAGAAATAAGTTTATTGCAATTTACGACATATTAATAAGGTATTTGTTTGCGCGAGTACATAATATATCACAAGGTTTTTTTAATTTTGTAAAAAATTTTGACCTGATGGGCTTAAACCGAATTCATATTCAGAATCAGCTTACCCGTAATAGCTAAGGACACATAATATGTCAAAATCAAAACACCAAAAATCATGTCGGTCTGTGTTATAAGATGCTATGTGTTCCAATGAAAAATTTCAGAGCGAGTCTTTTATACAACGCACATATATTTTTTTAAATTACCATTCTCGTCTAGTTGAACCTCAATAAATGTAAAGAAAAAACATTTAATAATATCGTAGAAAATTGCTCTTATATTTTTTTTCCATATTACTCTTACTATATTGTCCTTCTATAATTGAATCAGTTATGAACCTTTTTTTATTTGTTTTTAATTCATTATAATTATATAAAGTATTGTTCCAGTTTAATTACTTTTAAATCAAATAAAGTGTAGAATAACTAGGTTTTTGCTAGCACAACTTTTAAATAGTCTTTAGAGTTGAATATACTTTAAAGTATTTCAAGACCTTTTTACCTCGATTTTATTATTCCTTAGTCTCATCGCATCATTCGATGATCATAACTCACCACAATAAATACATCGAAAACATAGATCTTCGAGTGGCCATTGTCTCAAGAGCCCCATGGTCACTCTTTACTGCTTTGAAAATCTTCTAGAGATCGTTATCACATTTTACGGAATATTGTTTTCACTTCAGCATTTTATAATGTGCCATTTTAGCTACTTTATCAGTTAAATATATCGGTTGCATTATTTAAAATTTGTCGGTTGGTGTGACAAATAGTTTAAATTTGGAAGACAAAAATAATAATGGAATATGAAGGTAAAGATATAATTGTACATTATAGAAATTGTGCAAACATGAGAATCACCGTAAAATATTATAATAGCGAGTTAATGCGACCTAAATGAGATTAATAGGTATATCATTTGAGGTTATTTAAGATATTAGTTTCATAGGGACATAAGTCAAAAGAGAGTTTTGAGAAAATCGCAATCAAAGATTTCATAAGCGTGTTAAAAATCAGATTTCAATAATCAAAATTTTCTTTCCTTACCATAATATGTGTAACATACATAATAGATTTGTTCATTAAAATACTTTTTAGTTTTGCATATAACCGCTTAGAGGGCGTTACTAGTAAAACCTTCCAGCACAAATATAATCTCAATCTTTTGTTGACATAAATCGAGAGTTTCATTGTACTACAACAAGCCGTGTAGATACAGTGATTTTTTTTAATAAGCAAGTCGGTTGAAAATGGATTTTAGCCGAGAACATTTTTGAGCAATATTTTTTTACACAATTTTCGGAGAAGATTACCCCAACAGCAATGTCTCGCTAAAATGTATTCTGCGTTATGAAATGAAGCATCAGACCAGTCAACTACTTCTAGCTGGTATTGCTAATTTCAACGTGGTCACTCCAGGTTCAGCGACGAATCCAGACAAGGTCCCCCAAAACAGCATTCACACAGCAAAATCATTAATGCGGTTCATCAGCTAATTAAGGATTACCTCCGTGTAACATACCGGAAGAAAGAGGCATCTTTGGGCATTTCAAAGACCTCGATTCATAAGATCCTACATAAGGAACTGGGTGTTGTGAAGTTGGTTTCCCCTTATTTGGTCACAGAAGGACAAAAAGCGGTTCGCGTCAATTATTGTCGAAAATCATTGGAACATTTCGAAAAAGGCAGCTCAAAAAACGTTTATAGAATTGTTAGTGGCAATGAAGCTTGGATTTGCTACTTAACTCCTTAACGAACCGAAAAATAAACATCAATCCGTTGTGTGGGTGTTTCACGATGGGGAAAACCAACAAATGTTCGCGTTCTCGAAATGTGTCAAAGAAAATGTTAGCGTTAAAATCTGTTCACGTGGCAACAATTGTTTTAGAAAATCGAAGAACGGTTACTTTTGATTGGTATTCAACGATTGGTATGTTTGTCAGAAGTTATTGTGAAACTTCGCCAAAGCAACATAATGGCAAATCATCCTACATCAAGGTAATGCAAGTGCTCACACTGTCCAAAACACCATAGAGATTTTGGAGCTTTAAAACATAGAATTGTTAAACCATCCACCGTGTACCACCTATTTAAGTCCCAACAACTTTTTTTAATCCTAAAGATCAAGAATTCAATGCGTGAGCAGCGATTCCAGTCACTAGAAGAAGCCATTGGGGATTTTGCACGAATCAACTAAAAACTGGAATAACTGTTTTACTAATTGGTTAGAACGTATGCAAAAGTGTATCGATTTAACGGGACATATTTTGAAAAGTAATAAAATAAAATAGTTTGAGTCTATATATTTTTTGTCTTTATGGCTTTATGCAAAACTAAAAAAAAACTCTCGTATTTCGCATTGGTGCTTTATGGAGATTGTAATATAGTAAGGTAATACAGACGTTTTAATATAATTCTTTTATTTAAGTCTCACTAGTTGGATATAAATTTATTAAATACAATATATTTATCAATATTAAAAAATTACATAAACGTATTGACACTTAAATTTATTAAATCTTTTTTTACTAGATATCTTTGGACAGATAGTGAATGTTTTTTAGTTGACGACCAATGGAAAGACCTCTAATTTTGTTCCTGATATGAATCTTCATAAATTCTTTATCAGAGTATGAGTTATATTATAAAAAATAGTAAACGGTTCAGCTTTAGTTACTTTAACTATAAAATCTTTGTTTTAAATTTACTTTATTATGCACTGTGTTTATTGTAAAATTCTTACCTAACTCTGCTTGTAGAACTTTAGATCAGAGAAATTATTAAGTGTTGTTTATGAAATTTTCGAGGGTTTCCTCTCTTTTTAGTTAGCTGAGATATCGAAATTAGTTGTGAAGAAGTATACATAGGTTTACGTGTAAGACAACTCTTATTTTCCTTTTCAATTGAAGCATTCATTTTATCACAACCAACAACTTAACAGTTATTCCTTCAATTGCCTCAATTATTAAGACGCCATGTAAAAGAAGACAAACTTATTTTTGTTTTGTCCTTCACAATATTCACTGTAAAAGATAATTTTTTTACCAGTCACATGGTGCTGAAAATAGTGTAGCAAAAACAGCTGCCGATTTTGTTAACTCCCCTTTTTGCTTGACCTTTATGCCGTACATAAGAATAACCTTCTTTTTCGCAAATTGTCTAGTTAGTAAAATTATAACTAGACAAGTGTCTTTAATAATAGATTTAATTTAAAAATAGATAATTAATAGAAGAATGCACTTATCTCTTCACAATGAAGGTACATTACAGCCTGTAAATCAAAATCTAAAATTAATCTGAAATCAAGAACGTCAATCTGTTTTTCTTCTCGGCACATTTCTTTTTCTTTGATGTGCGTCTGATATTGATTTTTTTTACATTTTTTTTGCTGATGTGACTTTATATGATTTGATTTTTGGGGGGTAAAAAACCCAATGTTAATTTCTTTGTTAAATAGCTCACCTCATTAGATACATTATCTTCATTTTAAGCTAAACATTACATAAATAGACTTCTTTTTCACCGTGTTTCTTAGATGAAGGTGAATCCTTATGGATTACAAAGTATTTTTAGTCTAATAATTTACTTACTCCTAATAATATTTTACAAAAACCATTAAAAAATACTCCACACACTAACTGCCTCAAACTAACATAAAAACAAGATAATTTTAAACTGCAAACCGCTGCAAATTCTTAACATTTATAGTGATTTTTACTTTAGTCAGTGCATTAGAATACATAAACACTGTCAGGAATGTTTTCTGGGACATCTGTCTAGGATAGTGAAGTATAATATAGTAATAACTCAAAATGTTTCTATATGAAATTTTAGTATTTGACTACAAATATATCGTTTAGTGCTAAAAAGTGCTAAAAATAACGAAGAAACGCGAAGCAATAATAATTATGGGTGACTTTAACGCTAAAGTTGGACAGAAGATGACGCAGGGCATCATCGGAAAGTTTGGCTTGGGAGAGAGAAATCAAAGAAGTGAACGTCTAATAGAATTCTGCAAAGAAAATGACTTCGCCATTACAAATACTAGGTTTCAACTTCCAGAAAGGCGTCTCTACACATGGAAATCCCCTCAAGATGGACATCAAGGCAGAATAGTATGGAATCAAATAGACTACATCTTAATAAACCACCGATTTCGAAACAATATTAAAGATGTAAAAACTTACCCCGGCACTGACATAAACTCAAATCACAATTTACTCTGCTCCAAAATACAAATTAAATTAAAGAAATTAACAAAGCCAACTAAGCCTTGTAAGATATATCTCGACCACCTGAAAAACCCTCAAACGCGCGAACACATATCACAGCAGATAAATAGTAAAATACACAGAATATCAAATATACCAAACGAAAACAGAACCATTAACGAATGCTGGTATGACATTCAAAACTCGATTTTAGAGAACGTACAAGAGTCTTTGAAAACACCTACCATGTTGGCAAAAAAAATGAGTGGATGACACAAGAAATTCTAGACCTGATGGAAGTTCGACGGCAACACAAATATAGAAATAATATCAAATACCGTGAAAACAATAAACACATAAAAAGAAAAATTAAGCAAGCCAAAGAATCCTGACTTGAGAATTTATGTAAAGAAATAGAAGACCTTCAAAAAAAGCATGACAGTTTCAACCTCCACAAGAAACTTAAATATACTGCCGGAATTAGAAAACAGAAAAATGCTCACATACTTAAAAGCGCGTACGGAAAAATTTGTGATCACAAACCACAGTGCAAAGAATGGGAGAGATACATCACTGACCTTTTTGACGATGCTTCTAGAAAAAATGCTCCAAATACTGCCTGTGACAACCAGTTAGACAGAGGTCCTAGTATACTAAATTCGGAAGTCAAAAAGGCAATACAGCAAGTCAAAAACAATAAAGCACCTGGACCAGATTAAATCCCTGATGAGCTATTTAAACTTTTGGATAAGGAAAGCATTGCCTGCTTAACCACTTTCTTCAAAAAAATTTACAACGAAGGAAAAATACCAGATGATTGGTTAGAGTCACTGTTTATAACATTACCAAAGAAAAGCAGGCCCACCAAATGCAGCGATTTTAGACTAATCAGTTTGATGAGTCACACGCTGAAGGTACTCCTACAAATTATACAAAACCGAGTATTCCTTCTATGCGAAAGTAGGATGGGTAATAAGCAATTTGGATATAGAAACGGTCTAGGAACTAGAGAGGCACTATTCTGTATGCGCGTTCTATTACAAAAAAAGTTGTGAATTTCGAAAGAATGTTTATGTTTGTTTCATTGACTTCAAGAAGGCGTTTGACAGAGTACAACACGATACACTTTTCGATTGCCTACGGCAGCACGATTTGACCACTATGATATAAGACTGCTGAAATACTTATATTACCAATTTGGATAGAGGCTACAATCAAGTAGCCTCTATCCAAATTGGAGACAGTCTGACTGAAAAACTATCCATCAAACGTGGAGTACGGCAGGGTTATGTTTTGTCACCCACTCTTTTTAATCTCTACTCTGAAGAAATCTTTATGGAGGCTTTGGATGACAGACAAGAGGGAGTAAGACTAGGTGGAGAAGTAATCAACAATATTAGATACGCTGACGATACAGCCATTCTTGCAGAAAATTTACAAGATCTCCGAACATTACTAAATCTAGTCAGTGAAGCAAGTTATTGGAGAGGCCTAAAATCAACATTTCAATGATAAAGTGGATAGCAGTTGGAAAGATCAATATAGATCAAGGTCTGATTTCTCTTAATGGAGAAGAGATCGAAAGGGTCAATCATTTCAAATACCTTGGCAGCTGGTTAAATGTAAATTGTGACTCTGATGAAGAGATAATAACTAGGATCGAAATATCACGTAAGGCTTTTATGACCTGGAAACCAGTTTTATGCAACAGAAACCTGTCGATTAATATTCGTAAGAAGGTCCTGAAATATTATGTATGGTCCATCCTATTGTATGGTTGTGAGACATGGATGTTAAAATTGGGGTCCTATAGACGAATCCTAAAGATATCGTGGGTTTCGCACACTTCCAATGAAGATGTTCTTCAAATGATCAATTCAGAACGTCTGCTCATAAACACCATAAAGAGAAGAAAAACAGAATACTTCGGCCATATAATTAGAGGATATTAATACCAACTACTTTGCCTTATAATACAAGGAAAAGTGTAAGGAAAGAGCTGGTTGGCCGAAAGAAACTTTCATGGCTGCGTAATATTAGACAATGGTGTGGTTCCACAGTAGAAGAATTATTTCGCGCAGCAACCGACAGAGAAAGGTTTCAGGAAATTGTAAACATGATGACGGCCGACGTCTGAATACGGACACGGCACCCAAAGAAGAAGATATTGTTTATAAAGAAACTATATTTAATTATTGTTGTATGAATCTAGAAAATTAATGAAATGGACATTTTGTAGGCAGATGTTATGAAAAAGATATGCTACAAGTCCATCTCCAAATAAAGGTGGCACCTTAGCCATAACGTGGAGCTCCACTGTCCACTTAATCCTTGTGCTGCACAACGATCCCACAGTTTGTGATTGCCGATAGACAGGTTACCTACCGGAAGTATAAATTGGTACACTTAATAGTCTATAGGTCACGCCTGTTACGGGGTCAGCAAGTCTAACGAACTTATCTCGGATAAGTTACTACCTTCCACTAAGGGCTCTAGCAAGTCGCATCCTGAGTGTTTGATGCGTTTTGGACACTTTAAATGACTCATCTACACCAATCATTTTTTCATTATTCACCTTTTTAGACACGGAGGAACCAGAGCCCTAGTACTATTTCTTATACCCAACACCAGACAGCCAAATACAGACATATTGTATTTATTATTTTAAACTTAAACGTTTTAAGTAGTTTTTGGTTGAAAAAGAAGGAATCCATTGTTTCGGGAAACTCTCTTCCTGATATCAGCTAATAGCTTGACACGGTATTATCGATATAGTCCTAACTGATTTGTAGGATGTAGCCATGTATAGGTTTCTCGACGATTTGAGCGCACCTTTATTTTCTCAATTTAAGCGATATTGTGTCATCTACTGCCCACATCTCGCGATGTAATGTTATTTTTAAAAACTACTTCTAAAACTGATGTTACGTTAGCAACCTGTTTTTCTAATTTTTCACCTAATACAAACGTGCTTTTCCTCCTAAATAGCGCGGTAATGTTGTTCTTATTACTGATTTACAATAATGATATTTCTGTGTCTTTAAGTGATTTATCCCTTTTGCTGAAAATTTTCTATATCCTTTATAGTCCACTTAACATAATGTAATAAATATATTGTTTTGTTTTTTTTTTGGAATTGTTTCCCTACTGATTTATAACATTATTTTTCTTTTTTATAATGTGCTTTAAATATTTTTTCCCACATGAAAACATAAAATACATTAAAATGACATTAACAGGATCAACTTGTTTTATTATGACTTTGCTTAAGTCGTCGTTAACGTTAACTCGTAAGAATTAAATTTATATTATACGACATACACAACTCAAAATTTAAAAAAAATAATCTGTAATTAACAACACGAAGTGAATAATACCTTATGTTTGAAATTTGTCATCTCTAGACGGATTACAATTCTACAAATATCTGCGATTGCCATTACTATCAAGCAATCTTGAATGTGCCTTACCTACGTAATTTTCAATATTTTAATGTACATATGAGACTGTAGCTAGTATATAAAATCTGAAGTACCGGGTACATAATTCACGGCTTATGATATATCGTACAACGCGGTGGTACTTAAACGTTCAACTCGACAACTGGTACTAATCTGAATTTGTCACGTGGAGAAATACAAACGATTTCTATGCGTTGCCGCGCCTTCGCCATTATGTTAAGTACTTCTATGTATGTGGTTGAACTGACGAAGATTTAGTTTGCTATTATCTTCTAGAGATGTAATGTTGATATGCGGTGGATCTAGCTTGTTATTAAAGCTTTAAATAGTCGGGTGCTCTATTTCAAAGAGGAACTTTTACCAGGGAATAATCGAACATTTATTTTTTTTTAATTTTCTTTGAAGAAAATTAGAATCAAATGTTTTAAAATAAACAAATGATAAAAGATCTACTATTACTAAATACAACGAAATAATCATAAAGTTAGGGAGTACAGATCTTTAAGCGTGTTGAGAACGAAAAAGGGTAAGGTGGGACGTTAATCACAAAAGTGACAGATCTCAGTATACATGTGAAAAATTTATATAACATTATATACAAGAGAAATTAGCAAATAAAAGCATATTTTGTGACACTCTTTGATACAGTTATCTAATAACTATTTTTGATAAATTTGGTGATAACGATATGTAATAAACAGAATATGCAAGAAATTTAACGTCATTTTTTCCTTAAAAACAATGAAAGAGCGCAATTTGATTTTAACTACTGCATGTTAAGACCGGTAAATTATATAGAACAGTTACATAATGTTAACAGAAAAGCATAGAAAATCCCTTTAAATGAGAGTTTGTAAAGTTATTTTTCTTAATTTGTGGAATAATTGCAAAAATAGCGTCTAACCTCGATTTTTGAAAATGATTAATAACTTTTCTAAAAATGCACAATGCTTATAAATATTTAAAATATCTCAGACGCATCAATATGTATGAAATTCATTTTTTTTTAAATCGAAATTTTGACATTTTTCCAAAATTTAAAAAAATATATACAACGTCCTTCAAAACAGAGTTAACAATTTGTATTTCTCGATTTTCCTGTTTTAAAAACAAAATCTCATAATTTCAATTTTATAAAAGTCTCAATATCTTCCGTTCTATCAACGAAAATTAATTTTTTTTAATGTGGGGTATATCTTAGCATACATTACAAAAATTTAGTTAGTGAATTTGTGAATTAACATACCTATATTACCTTATACGACTGACACAAGACCTGACACATCTAAAACGAGACTACTACTAAAAACAACAGAGATGAAAATACGACGAATATCAGGGAAAAGTCTCTTGAATAGGAAGAGAAGCGAAGACATAAGAAGAGCATGCAATATAGAAGACATAAATGGATAAGTGACAAAACGGAAACGGAAGTGGAACGAACATATTAGTAGAATGGCAGAGTATAGGATAGTACGATAGCACAAAATAAGTCACCAAATGGATGAAGAAGTATTAGCAGACCAAGAAAAAGATTGTGCGATAATTTAAACAATTTAAGAGGCTAATCTTGAAGAAGAAATAGGCTTTAAAGCCGAAATACAAGAAGGAAGAAGAAGAAGTGAATTGTTTATTTAACCAAGTAATTTGTTTAAACAATTTAAAATAAATATTATTTTTCAAAATTTTACTTTCCTCTTTTTATTATTAGTAGAAAAGGTTATAAAATAATGGGTAACTTAAACATTATTATAGTTTATAAATAATACCGTTCAACAATAATTTTTGTTAAATTACGCTTATTATTGCTACAATTACTTTTATTGACAGCAAAACATTATAAATATTTTTTAACACATTAATTTTTGTAAACTTTGTATAATTATAAATAAAAATAGTTAAAATAGTTATGTAAATATTAATATGTTAATTACATTTCCAGTTTAATTCCATAATTTTTATTTATAATTATGCAACGTTTATAACAAATAATTTGTAAACAATATATTTGTAATATTTAAGAGAAAAACTAATTGCTAAAACATTAAGCATAATTCACGAAAAATTAACACGTCTGTATTTGATTCTGAAATAAAAAAATAGTATTTTGTAAAATTTACTGTTATAAGGTATTACTTATAACCATCGAGTTAGAATCTATGGAGAAGCTATGAGCATATTAACGTATTAAAAACGGCATAGGTAGGAGTGGCTAACGAGAATACCAATATGGCGGTGACATCAGTGCCAGACTCAATAATAATAAAACTACTATACAAATATGACTAGTTATTTAGAAGATTTAATCAGAATCTAAAAAAGTGCAATACATTTTTAATAAACTATGATTTATTTATCCCGCGGTAAACACTAAAAACACGATATATTATATATAAATATAAATTAATACAGTCAAATAGTATTAATTTATTCTCTGAAGTACGGGCCATTACTTTGTTTACATATTTGTATACTAACCTGTGGAACGATATTCCTGAAGATTTTTTATTAACATTATTTCTGCTACTGCAACTACGTTGAGAACAAGAAACCATTATTATGCACTATCACAATATATTACAGTTTCTATAAAATTATTATAAAACTGAAAATATTCGAAAAACAACAAATATAACCAAACATATACTATCTGTCAAAAGTTTCAAAACAATAATACCAATATGGCCGAAGTTAGGTCGTTTTTAGTCACGTGATGCCCTCTTCATAGATTCTAACTCGATGCTTATAATCATAATACATAAATATTTAAGTTGCTTGTCATTTCAGAATTTTTCTACTAATGCGAATTTTAAGAAAAGAAATGCAAAATTTTTCAAAATAAATATTTAATTTTATTTTTAACAAATTTCTCTGTCAAAGAAACAAATTACAAGTTAAATAGATATATTTTTATATTCTTTTACACGAGTTACTCCAAAATAAAAAAAAAGCATTAATTTTTGTTAATTAAAAACAGACATATTATGACTTGGTATGAATTTGAAGTTATATGAATTTAGTTTTTGAAATAATAAAATCGCTTGGCTTTTAAACCAAGCATATCTTTGGCATATCATAGATGGCTAATTTTTTATGGAATCGTTTTAAATTTAAATATTATTTAAAGTCTATTTTAAATATTTTTTTTTGGCAAAACTATGATACTTTTTAAATTTTTTGATGTTTATAAACAAAGCCCTGGTGAATTAAAAAAGGTCTTATCCCCTTTTTATTCGTTAAATAATTTAATTTAATAGTTTATACATAACGTTGTATATAAAACCTTTCTGGGATAAGCAATTTTAATTTTGCAATACCTTCTATATTATTTACAATTTTATATATTGTTTATAAGTAAAAATGATGTTAAATCGTTTGCTTATATTGTATATTATATATCGTCATCACAAAAGTGATCAAAACAGTTGTTAGATCCTGCATCAAAAAGAGTCTTTGGAAACTCTTTACTTGCCTGGTCTATTAGAGAATAGAGCAAGAAATGATACCCAGGAAAAACTTTATAGGGAAATGAAACACATCTACTTTCTTTCTACTTTCTTGAGTTGTTATTGAAGAAAATGGTATTTCGTAAATGCTGTGTTATGAATTGTAAAAATACAACAAAAAATGTTATTAATTAAATTAATACAACCAGAAAAGTAAATTTATATCATAATAAAGCAGAAGTTAGTAACATAATGGAAAGATCTATGCTTGGCGTAACTTTGAGAGACCGAATACGAATGATGAGATACGGCGAAGAACTGGAGTGGAAGACGTCATAAAACGGATTACGAAGTTGAAGTGGAAATGGTCAAGACACGTCGCAAGACAGAGAGGCAACAGATGGACAAAGAAGATTTTAGAATGGCGGCCAAGGACAGACAAGCGAAATCGTGGAAGACCACCTACCAAATGGACGGACGACATTTAAAAGAATAGTGACAAACTGGATCGCAGCTGCACAGGACAGAGAAGAGTGGAGACATCTTGAGAAGGCCTATGTTCGACAGTGAACAAATTTGGCTGTGTGATGATGATGATGAGTAACATAACCCAAGTTCTGCATTCTTACGCCCGATTGCGTAATAAGTTTGACGTGAACATTAAATTATAATTTACTTTAAAGTATAAATTTCAATAATACAAAGTTCACCTTAAAGTGTAAATGTCAATAATATAAAGTTCACTTTAAAGTTGTAAATTTCAATGTTAATCATGTTGGTTCAAGGTTGTTTACAATTTTATTTTTTTTTGTTTAATTTAAAAAAATGTTAAATATTTTTTCAAGTTCAAATTACGCTACCCACAATTTGATAATAAAAAGAATAAATTATTTAAACCAATGTGATGTGAGTTTTTTGAAATGTTTGTCTGACAAAGATACAGTTACGCAATTTAGTCTAAAATGAAGATTAGTAAAGTGTACTTTCGGTTACCATTATGAAATCTGGCGTTAATCTCGCTCTAAAATATTGATATAAATTGCAATTATTAATTGTATTTTACAGTGAATTATGATAGTTGGTTGAAAAGGTATTTGAAGATTTATTTTCTGGAAACCAGCTTTTATTATTTTATCCATATTATTAATAATACTACAATTTAATAATTAATTTTATTTACTACATCAAATGTTTATCTTTTAATAACATTATAACCTCAATCTTAAATGTCAAATAACGAAATCTAAACTTTAAAAATATACTTGGGAGTTTTTACAGTTAAAAATCAATTCAAAATTTTTAGTTAGTCAAAAGTTAATTATTGATATTTATTACAATCATTATTGTATTAAATAAATTATAAGTTTAAATAAATTTAGGTCACTTTATTTGCAGCTAATAGAAGGCTAAAATATTAATAGTGCTAACACCTTCTCTGATTTATGCTACTAGGTGTCGCTCTTCGTAACTTGCACATACCGAATATGCATATGAAATATGGGCATAATGACGCAAATATATAAGTGTTGAATCTAAGCTATCTCAATACGATTTTTCAGAAGAATGAAAGACGTTACTAGTTCAATTGATTGGTATTTACCGTAGAACTGTAATGTCCTTGTTTGGAGTAAGGGTCTGTATGTTTCCTTAAAGTGAAATCATTTAACACCGACCTCGTGTCACAACATTTTACATTTAATATTTTAATGTGTAATCTAAGGTTATTAGACATCGCTTTGTGGCTAGTTTCCATTACTATTAAGATGTTTTGACTGATGATAAGTTCAAAAACGTTCCGAAATCTTTAATCCTTTTGAACCTTTTGAATAATTTATATATATTGTGGCTAACACCCGTACGGGGTTACGCCACTTAAGCTCTCTAGATCTATTTTACGAGTAGATCAGTCCTCATTTTCTTTATTTAATTTTTTCTTGTTATTTTTCTCACTGTTTCCTATCTCTGGTTTTTTTCTCTCCATTGTCGTACGCCCGCCCTGTTGAGATCGTTTGTTACTTCTTGTAGTCATGTAGATCTTGGTCTTTTACGTCTTCGTTTACAGCTGGTTGTCTATTCCGATATTGAGAATATTGTCGTAGATGGTCCTGATCTCCATATATGTCCTAGCCATTTTGCCCTTTGCTGTTTTATTTTACAAACTATATTCTCTTTAATTTCGTTTAGTAGTTTATGATTCGTTCTTTGTCTATATTGGTTTTCATTAATTTTTATTGGTCCTAATATTGCTCTCAGTATTTTCCTTTTTAGTATTCTAAGGTCTTCACTCTTGTTTTTTTGTCATGTTAAGGGTTTCGGCAGCATACATCATAGTCGGTCGAATTATTGTTTTATATATTTTCATTTTCGATTTTTTGCTCAGTAATTTATTTTTTAGAAGCTTTTTATTTGCATAGTATGTCTTATTTGCTGTATTATCCTTTCTTTAATTTCTGTTTCCCTTTCTCATTGTTTGCTAATAATATTCCCAAATACTTAAACTTTTCTACTTCTTCAAATATATATTCTCCCAGTCTAACCTTTTTCATGTCCACCATATTTTATTAGTTCCATGTTTATACCGTCTATACCTGGTGCTTTACCGTTGCGACTACTGTTTATAGTTTCCTCAACTTCATCTCTCATTGGTTTTTCTAGCTCGGTTTTCTATCATCGTGGTCTCTTCTTCCACATTTTTATTTAAGTCTTCGTCTCTTGTACTGTTAATAATTCTTTAAAATAATCAGTCCAGATTTCTTTAAACTCTTTGTCATTTTCTGATACGTTTCCATTTCTATCCTTTATGCCTTTTATCTTTCTTTGAAGGTTTTGTTCTGCTCTCTAATTTTCTTATAAAATGTCTTTGTGTTTCTATTTGTGTTTTCTTTTTCTTATTTCATTTATCTTATTCATTTTAACCAGGTTCGTTTAATTTTTCTTATTTGTTTCTTACATTCTGTCCTTAATTTGTTGTATTCTTCTTTATATTCTTGTCTATTTGTTCTGATCCACCTTTGTCTTATTTCTATCTTCTTTTTTAACATGTTTTGACAGTCTTGATTATACCATTCGTCTTTTTTGTTCTTTCTCTCTATCCCTACATGTTCAGAAGCTGTTTCATTTATACATTTTTTTATATTGCTCATTCTGTTTCTGTTTCAACATTCTCTGTATGTTCACAGTATTCCTTCAGTTTTTTGCTTATATCTTCTGCATATTTAATTGTTCTATCTGTAGCATTTAATTTTTCTATGTACCATTTGCCCTTTGTTGTCTTGTTTTTTCGCGTTCTTTTGACTTTTTGTCTTATCGTTGCGGTAACCATGAAATGGTCTGTGTCTGCATGTGCACCTCTTTATGTTCTCACGTCTGTTATCGATGTTTGCTTTCTCTTTGTGATGAGTATATGGTCTATTTTTGACCATGTTTTTTGGTCTGGTGAGACCCATGTTACTTTGTGGTATACAGGGTGTGCAAATTTTGAATTTTGAATTTTTGAATTTTGAATTTTGAATAAATTTATATTTTATAATAAAGATATACCAATATATATTGATACTAAATATCATTCATTTAAATTCACCTATTGATTCTATCTTGGGACCTGTCCTAGTATAACATTAAATATGAAACACAACACACGATTTTTCATTCTCACAGAATACAGTCAACTTCACATTTCTGGAATAACTAGTTTTTAATTTTTTTTTTGTGAGTTTGTAATATGTAGTTTTTTGAGAATTTTAATACTTTTTAACTACCTGTGAATATCAAGTTGTCAAGAAAAGTTGAGTATATTCTTTGAAAATTAAATGTTTTGTTTTACGGTATACCATTATACACTTTCCTGTTTCGTAAATAATGTAATTTCTAAGAGTTTTAATTGTTATGTGTGTAATTTTATTCCACATTTTATTAAACTGGTTAAAAGTTTGTTGCGTCTTATCTATTCTATTTATTTTGAACATATATACTAAAACTGTGTATTACATGTTTCTTTCTCAGATTATCTGACAGATTTTAACATTGAATATTTGATGATCCTCTTCAAAGTTGATGATGAGTATAAAAAGGACGGGAGACTTTTATCCCGCGCGGATGCCCACCTGTGTACCTTTACGAAGGGAGTTGTACATAAACCTATAAGGATTATTTTCCCGATCAGGAAATATTGTTGCCTGGTGGCTAGCGAAGAACCGTTTATGACCAACATATATTCTTACCAGAGATCGGAAGTACAATAACAATTAAAAAAAAATAATTTACTTGTTCGACGTAGCTAAAATACAGTTTGCAACTCATTACGATTAACTTTCAGCATTGAAACGTTTCAAAAATTTTTCTAAGTATTTTTCGTTCAAATCGTATGAGCTTTTCTTCGTTTGCTTTGGTCATGGTCCACGTTTCGCATCCGTATGTTATTACAGGTCTGACGATGGATTTATAGAGTTTGATCATTGAACTTCTTGTGAGATTTTTTGATTTTATGAGCTTATCCAGTGCAAATAGACAGCGGTTTGCAGATTGGATTCTGTCTTTTATTTCTTCAGTGACATCGTTACTGACTTAGTGACTAAAGTGACTTGGAAAAATTTTCGGACCTCACCATGATATCACCACAAACCAGTATAAGATCAGAACCAATATCAAATTAAAAGCACTCTACAACGACACCGATATTAAACAAGAAATTAAATCACAGCGACTAAGATGGGCAGGCCACGTGCACAGACTGCATAACGAAAGACTTGTATATGAGGTATGGGAGGAGATTCCCACTGGCAAAAGACCACTAGGACGTCCCAGAATACGATGGAGAGATATCATCCAAGCAGATCTCCGGAAAATGAACATTCCATTTGACCCTAGGTTGATGGAAGACCGAAACAAAATTGGAAAAAAGTTGTACAGTCAGCCAAGACCCACCCAGGGTTGTAGCGCTACGTGATGATGATGATTGAAACGATACAGGTTTAATATAAGTCAAAAAGAAGTATGTCAATGAAATCGTGTATACAGTGCACTCCGTTTGTTTTTATAAACATGATCAACGAAAATTGTTGCCTAATGGCTATCGGAGAACCATGTATGACCAACATATGTACTTACCAGAGACCGAAAGTACAATAATAACTTTAGAAAATAAATTATTTGTTCGTCGTACTTAAAATATAGTATTCAGCTCGTTACGGTTTCCGCACGTGTGACAGTCTAATCATCAAACAGAAGAATATATGTTTAATGTTTGTGTCATATGCCCCGCGTAATATGTTGTAATGGCCTTCTTCTTTAATGCCTTGTACATCTAGTATTATTATCATCCACAATCGTTTGTGGCGTCGGTTGACGGGGCTTTGTTGTGGACGGGACTTTGTTTCCATTTGCCGTTGGCTTTGTTCTAACATTAGCTACGGAAAAGAAAAAGAGTTGACAGTTGATAGACGAAAAATTGACAGTTGGCATTAGATATGGAAAAGAAAGAAGAATTGCCAGTTGACAAATGGCTCTGGTCTTGGCCAAGGTTAATGCTCGGCCGGTAATGCAGATTCAACGCTTACGATAGTGACCTCACAGTAGTTCAAATGTCCCATCCTGTCTTGCCGAAGGGTCCCATACCCTGATTGTCCACTTTAAAATATCTAAGTATTATTTTTGGGTTTATCTTGTGGATATACATTTTTCTGCATATTTCATCCTCTAGTATAATTTATCTCATCATAGTATATATCTATCGTATAATATATCTCATCAATTTGTATTTGATTTTGGTTTCATGTTCACTGTACATATTTGACAAAAACATTGCAACGTTGCTCAAAATCACCTTGATGATTCAGTAAATTTGTACTGTAAAGTGATACTAGTAGGAAAGTTTTGGGGAAGTTCTGATTTTTTCATTCCATATGTGTTTTGGGGTGCTAAATCTGAATCTGAGGTTTGTGGACAAAATTTCGTGACGGAACATTTAAAAAACCAGAAGAAATCGTTATTTTTTTGCTTTTTTCCGGTTTTTTGCTTAAAACTCGAAAATTGTTAACTTTTTTTGTTATTGTACAGACGAACCGTTCGGTCTCAAGTGCAAATGATGGTGCCCACTGTGTCGCAGGATAGTTTTCTTGCAAACCCAAAAAACAAGAGGCGGTTTATATCTATGTTAATGGAGAAACTTCATGATGCAAACATTCATTCAAAGCAAGCTGTGGAAGATGCTGATATCCTAATTATCTCTACAGCTCTTGAGATGGCCCCGTCAAATGAACATGTGACAGTGGTGGGAGAAGATATCGACCTACTGGTCATTTTGATTGGCCTTTGTAGCCCTGATATAAAAAATGTATTTTTTTTTTTGAAGCCAGGAAAAGGAAAGGTTTTGCAAAGCCTCTACAACCCTCATTTGGCTGCTGAGAAAATCCTGTTGGATCATATTTTATTCCTGCATGCGATGAGTGGTTGTGATACTACTTCTGCATTGTTTAATTAAGGGAAACTGAAATTTCTTAAAGTCCTGCAGAAGAACAAAGATTTGCAATCGGTAATTGAATCTTTCCAAAATACCATAATTCAAGTCATAATGAGATTGCCACAGCAGGAAACATGTTTCTCACGGTTCTATATGGAAAAAAGAGACAAAACTAAACTTTAGTTTGGAGTTAAGATATAAACAATACGTATCTTCATCATTCACAAATAAGACCAACCTTTCCTCATTACCCCTAATGAAGCTGCTGCACGAGAACATTCACTGAGAGTTTACTATCAGGTGCAGCAATGGTTATCCGGTTAAGCCATACCTAACGAGCAACAAAAAGACCCAAGTGAGTGGGGATGGCAAAAAACTAGTAGTGATCTTGTGCCAGTACCAACTAATTTGGACCCTGCACCAAACTCAATACTCCGGTACATTTCATGTATATGTAAACAGGGCTGTCAACGCAATTGTGGGTGCAGGAAGGCGGGACTTCATTGTTCCCCAATATGCGCATCATGCGAAGGATTGTGTAACAATGTTAAGCCCCCAGAAGACAGCTCTGACATAGACGTAGAAGAAACTAAAGAAAGAGGGAGAGGTATGTTGGATGTGACAAGTTATTTTGTATGATATGTGTCTCTCCTCTTTTTATTTTCCAGGAGAATGACTCCCGACGCGGATGGAGCAATCAGACCCTAAGCCAAGACCCGATGCCATCGAAGAACCTCACTACGATGCGGAAGGTATGTTTAATCTCACAATCTATTTTGCAATCTTCATCTCTTCTTGATAAATGACTTAACTTTAAACTTTTATTTTCCAGAACAAGCAGAACCAGGACTTATCGTTATCGAAGAACCTCAGCCAGGGCCTTCCAAAAGACAACGGCACATATAAATTTTGCATATTATAATTTATAATCATAATAATATATGATCATAAGTAACGAGATTTTAAGTTTTATTTTGTTACGAGTTCTACCTACCTACTGAATTTGCATAATTTTTTCCTTTTTTCTTTTTAATTACTTGTGTGGAAAACTAGGTGACATTTATCAAATGACAGCATCCATAAAAATTAATTATTGAAATTTAATGTAAAAAAGGGTTTTGCATAAAATGCTAAAAATTTACAATTTTCAACTCGCACTAGAAACCGAACGATTCGTCTGAAAAAAAAACTAAATACTGGTATTTGTAGAAAATTTCAAGTACTTTAATTTCTGTAAACAGACCATTTACCAAAAGTTAATAGTTTTCGAGTTTTAAGCAAAAAACCCGAAAAAACAAGAAAAAAAAACGGTTTATTCTGTTTTTTTTAAAGTTGCGTCACGAAATTTTGTCCGCAAACCCCAGATTCGGATTAAGCACCCCAAAAAACATATGGAATGAAAAAAATCAGAACTACCCCAAAACTTTCCTAGCAAAAATACAATTTAACTGAACTATTGAACCGTTAATTTTTAGTTTGCAACTTCTAATAATTTTTTTTACAACAGTGGTTAACATAATAGTACGCACGCATATTATAGTCACCTTGACTTAGATCTTTATTTGTACTAAATAAATCCTCTCCCGTTCCATATCAGCCATTAGTATGTTCGTAGTATTATTTAAGGATATCTTAGTCAATTTTAATTATTGTGAAGATATATCCAGATCAGCAAATGCTTGATAAATATTTTCTTTAATCATTTGTACCACAACATTTTTTAAAGTTTATAAAAAATAAGTGAAGCTTATTTACACTTCATTGCACCATATCTGATATTTTTTCAGGGCATACAATTGATACGTTACTCTTATTCTTTCTGAATCCGAATTGATATTGATACTTCTTTTCAATGTTTGTATGTAAGAGCTCCTTTATGGTTCGGGATATTATTTTTTTAAATGTATCCAAGAAAGCAATTTTTCTAATAAAAAAATATTAACCAGTTGTTAATTTACTACAAAAGTAAAATTGCTTTTTGTAGTAAAAAAAATTAAAAAAAAACTGTAGCGATATTGCTTTTTAATGATCTCTGCGCCGATTTAAATCCATTTGGCTTCTGGAATTTTCTCATCGATCTTAATATATATGAATGTCGAATATAATTCGATCTATTCGCGCTCCTCATTAACTCATCACGCAGATGTTTGGCCCAATATTCTTATTTATGAGCTCTAAAATTTTGATTGCATAATAATTTTTCGGATGTAATACGTGGAATTCGGTAATCAATATAGTTCGAACAGTTAATTAATTCGGATTCTTAATAAATAATAAAATCAGGTCGACACTAATAAATTAAAACCATAAACTATAAAATCGCATTCAACAAAGTCTTTAACGAACCTGCATCAATAAATCAATTATTAATAAAATTTGATGTAAGTATATTCGGCCGTCTTTGAGAGTAATAAAATATTGATAAATTATTGTTCGAAAGATTAGGTCTTAGTTTTACGACTGTAAGGTGAGAATTATTACACATATCAGTTTATATGAGTAGGAGCTCTATTCTTAGAAGAGTTTTTAATATTTAAACAAAACGACTCTAACAAGTTTTGTAAGCTATTAGCGGGAACATTTAGTCAGATATTTTTTTTTTCAGACACCAATTATTTCTTGTCATGGCTTGTGACATCTGCAAAACATCCCAGTGTGTATAAATTTTTAACCTAAATTATTATTTACACTATCAATCTACCTATTATACACTCAATATTAAATACGATTTCTACGATCCTTGTCCATGGTTTAAATGATGTAAACGCTCTATTTATGAAGTTTCGCCAGTTAACTTGCTGGTCAGGTGATTAAGGTCTAGCCCGGCTCTTTGAGAATGTATTATACTTTATTCCCTTTCACTCTAAGCATTTCCTAAGTATATACTTTTATAGCTGCTTATTTGTAACATAAAAGGGAATGGTATTGGAATTGCCGGATGTACCCCACAAGTAGATTCCGAATATCTATATTGTTTTTAATACAAACCTGTACAGAAGTTTATTATTATTCATTATTGAGAATTTCTTCCTATTATCGTTGATTGAATAACCCATTCAATCAACGCTATTATCCACTAAAACTTGCTAAATATTTAGTGAGAAATAATGTAACGGTTATAATTTTTATTATTGTTTTGATATGAAAGAAAGACTAAAGTAACTTCCGATAAAACAAGACGTTTTAATTCACTAACAAGAGGAATTTAATAATTCTCCGATTATGAATATAACGATACTATTATTCTTTGAAGATGCTCGATTCTCAAAAGGTACTCTTGATAGGAAACTTACATGGAATGCGCATGTCGCAAATATTACCACTAAAGCAGTGATAAAAGTGTCGCAGGTTTTGTGTAAAACATGGTACCTATATGAAATCTTAATAATCTATTTGTTATGTATAATGGTTATAAGATCCATAATTTCTTACACTGCGCTGGCTTGGCCATACAAAACAAAGCAGCAAAAAATATAATAATGTGCACCAATCATCAATCAGCCAATCGCGTCCACTGCTGGACATAGGCCTCCCTCAGTTCTTTCCAGTGTTCTCTACATTGGGCCGCTTGTAGCCAGTTTCCCGCTACACGTTTAATGTCATCGGTCCATCTAGTCGGTGGTCGTCCTCGGCTTCTTTTATAATTTCTGGGCCTCCATTCCATAATACGTCTTGTCCACGTCCATCTTGTGTTCTGGCTAAGTGCCCTGCCCAGTTCCACTTAAGCGTCGTGGTTCTTTCGATGACGTCTTGAACTCCTGATCTTCGCCTGATTTGTTGGTTTGTTATGTGGTCTCGAAGGCTCACGTTCAGCATTGCACGTTCCATGGCTCGTTGTGTAACTCTAAGTTTATTCGCAGATTTTTGCGTGAGTGTTAAAGTCTCTGCTCCATAAGTTTGTACAGGTAAAACACATTGGTTATAAACCTTTCGCTTGAGGACACATGGGAATTGAACTTTTTAGAATATGGCTTAATTTGCCCAATGCTGCCCATGTTAGACCTATTCGCCTCTGTATTTCATGTGTTTGATTGTCTCTGCTTATTTTGATTTCGTGTCCCAGATATTTGTAAGTGTCTGTTTGTTGTATGGTATTATTGTCAATAGTTATATTTCCACTCATTACGAGATTTGTTATAATTTTAGTTTTCTCAAAGTTTATCTGTAATCCTGCTCTTTCAGACAGACTTTTAAGCGAATGCATCATAGAAACTGTATCATGTAAGTTATCTGCGATTAATACAAGATCATCTGCAAACCTTAGGTGATTTAATCTTTCTCCATCTATATTGATGCCCGTATCTTGCCATTGAGTACCTTAAATATTGACTCTAGAGCTGCCGTGAACAATTTTGGTGAAATATTGTCTCCTTGTCTAACTCCTCGACCTAAGCTGAATTTTTCTGTGTCTTCGTGCAGTCGTATACTTGATGTAGCGTTCTGATAGATGTTTTTGATTAGTGTCGTGTACCTGTAATCTATTCGGCTTTGATTTAGGGCTTCCAGTATTGTTTCAAACTCTACAGAATCAAAAGCTTCTCGTAATCGACAAATGCAAGAACCAGTGGTATGTTGTATTCGATGCACTTTTCTATTAAGATCTTTATGGTATGCAAATGGTCATTTGTGCCATATCCTGCCCTAAAGCCTGCCTGTTCTTTGGGCTGATAGAAATCAAGTTTAGGTGTTAGCCTCTTTGTTAAGATTTTCATAAAGAGTTTGTACATATGTGTCAAGAGGCTGATGGGTCTATAATTTTCTAATTTAGTAATATCGCCTTTTTTGTGTAACAAGACTATTACTGCATTGTTCCAGTCTTTTGGAATCGTACCCGCATGTAAGCATTTAGTAAACAGTTCGCACCAATATAATTGCCTAAAGTGCTAAAACTCGCTTATGTAGGAATCGTGCGTATAACGAGATAGGTAATCACAGCAGTATTAAGTGGCGTTAGGCTTTTCTCCTCTACAATTTTTTTGTATTTCCCAATTATATTTACAATCTGTATTCTAATTACAAAAAGTAAATTTTCTGACAATATTTAGAAATATAAATATGATTAAAGAAAAAAATGTCTTGTAGAAAATTCCCCATTGACACTTTCCTGTGTATTCTTGGCACTGGAGTAGTGTCAAGTATGTCTTAGTTTAAGCCTTCGTCCGATTGGTGGTGTCATTAAATTTTGGATTAGATTATTGGGAAAGTTAGTTTCTGATCATATTGTTGACAGAGTTTGGTGACTTCATTTTGATGTCTCATGCGATCGCCTTGTTTGAAACGTACCATGGAACATTAGTTATTATTCGGAGGACTTTCGAATGGAATCTTTCAAAAATGTCATTACTGTATCTAGCTACGGTTTCCCACAGCTGGATTCCATAGCTCCAGATGAGTATTAGAATAACTTTTTAAATTAAAATTTTCTTGTCAATACTAACAATTTTGACTCTTGATCGGCCTATTAACCAATATGGTGTGCGGAGTTTAGGGTCCAGCTGCTGTGCTTATTAAATATGTATTTTTTCTATGTGAGCCTGTGATCCAAATGCACTTACAAGTACAAGTACTCCTTAAATTTATTCGTAAACTAGTTTGTAAGGTTTTATTATGCAATTTGCAATTTAGTGAAATTTTGCAATGAATTATGTTTTATTCTATAATATTGATGATTTATGTAATTTTATTAAATTTTAATTGTTATTATTATTACTACTTTTTTAAACTTTTATAAGCTTTGTCCATAAAGTTGTACAATTTTCAGTGACAATAAAGCATATTTCTATTCTATTCTATTAAACATAAATACAAGATAATAATGAAAATGTAAATGATAAATAAATTCTATCTTATATGTAACCAATTTTGAAAATAATTATTAAATCCGACAAGCGAAAGCTGGCGGGTGAGCTGCGCGAAAATAAAAAAGGAATTATTCTAAGAGAGATACGAGAGGTACTTAATCGCTGGTGTCACAAACGCGTAGTTGCCGTATCAAAAATTTAGTTGGGATCTAAAAATTACGTTAATAGATATGTTCCGTGGTTGTGTCATTGCGCGTGTGATAAACTTATTTACCACGAAAACAAAATAAAACTAATAATAATATTGAATAAAACGTAGAAAAAATTTGTTAATATTATTTATTTTCATAAAACGTAAGGTATTTTTGTATGTATCGCGGACTGATGCAACTTGTGTGTCTTAATCATTACTAAACTAAATACACTAAACACAACACAGAACACACGTTCTTTGTTTATTTTGCTCAGCCAGACGGTAAACTCAGGTATTATCGGCCTTTTATCTTGTGATGTTATTGCTTACAATATCATATTTCGTTTCCCATTTATGAAAAATTTTACGTATTCAAATGTATAATTAAAGCATATCTGTAGTAAATAAACATGTTGGAGAAACACATTTCAATTTTTATGTCATTTCTATTTCACATGTGTATAACCAATTGCGATAATGTAAATTTTAACATGAGGAACTGTTATTTAATTTTTGAAATAATTAGCTTGTCGCTACAGATATACGTTGTATTATCAATAATAGTGAACTGTAAATTACTAATAAACTGATTCATTTACTTATTATTTAACTGGTATTTTTTTGTTCTGTAAGTTTTTATTTATTTATTGATTATAATTTCATTGATTGTACCTTAAATTAAATTATTGAAATCTGAATTTATTTTGAAAATGAGTATTATAATTACCAGTTAATTGAGCTACACATTCTTGTATATTTTTTAAATCAACTAAGACTTTATCTGCATTAGCTTCTTCAGTTGTAAACTTAAAAACATTGAAAATTATTTCTCGTGCTTGAGATCCCAAAGGTTTGCGTTTTAATACACTTGCCATTTTAATAAATATAAATAATAGTTTATAATATAGGACCACTCCAAATAAAAATGTAAATACTTGACACTACTAAAACACTGTCAGATATCTACCACTAATTACACGATGTGAACTCCTAGCCGACTGCAATAGAAATGAGCAATCCCTTCCACTTTTCAATTTGTTCTACGCGCAACCCGCCAGCTCTCGCTTGTTGGATATCATTAAATTTTTTTAAAGAAAAAAGTTAAGATTTTTTAAATTTTAAAGAATTTAAATGTGTGAAATTATTACAAAAAAATATTACCAATTTAAGAATAGGCCTTAATAAAATTTTATTAACCCCCATAGAATAATAATGCGCTATAAGTAATTTTTTTTATTTATTTTAGTAATTTTATTTTTATTATTTTCTAGTATTAGTGAAGATTTCTATCAGTTATATAAGATATAATAGTTTATCTTTATGTCTATATCAATGGTCTTTACTAGGTTCAATTTATTTGAACAATTTTTTGTGTTACTAAAAGAGTTTGATTTAGATGAGCTTGTTTTTAAGGTCTCTTAGCTTCTTAGCCTTTATAAGAAAAGATAACAATATCTTGATATAACAGTCGCCAGTCTATATGATAACAGTTGCCATCAAAATCAGAACAGTCAGTAATTTCACCTTCAGACATTATTTTATTCCCAAATAAAAAGGAAACAAACCAGGAAAAGTTTATCATCCCTAAGTCAACCCTACCAACATCGACACCTAATAAGGAGCGACTTTTAAAAGAACAAGAAGAAAAGAAGGAAGTAGAAAAAGAGAAAGAAAGGAAAACATTACTGAATAATCAAAAGATCAAATCTTAAAGTCCTAAAGTTTGGACTGCCAAAAGGAAAGAATCAGTAGCACTCTCCTAACAAGAAAGTATTGATTCTTATGACGTTCATTTTTTCCGATTACGATGAAGAGTAAGACATTAATACTGGACCAAATATTTTACCTATTAACTTTGTCGCAGTGAAGGTTTTTGGATAAAATCAAACATGTGACGTCAATGTTTTGGTTTGGTCAAACTAGTTTGATTAAATATTTGACCGTCTGACAGAGACTTAAGGCTCATGAAGTCTGATATAGGTAGTATGGTTCCAGGATACATTTATAATTTTATATAAAGTGTATTTTTAATATTGACATATTGTTTTTCGAGCTTATAGTCCATGGTGTGGAATTAATAAGGCCAATAAGAATACGGCTATGAATAAAACCAAAATTATCATCTGAGCAGGAAAAACAACTTAACTGATTATTTGTCTATGAAAGAATTATAAAAAAATATTTGTATAGACTTATGTATCTTACCACAACATTGATTTCTACAAGATTCTATATCATAGACCCCCGTATTCAATAAAGTAGGATTTTTAATAGTAAAGTGTAAGTTCGTAAGTTGTTTCCTGTGGAATATTATAGAAGCTATTATAAGTGGATAATATAAAGTTTTAACGTAGCTTCAAAATCTCAAATAGTTAACTAAAAAAATCTCAATATATTAATCATATTGTATAATATTGCACGATTGTAGGAAGCATATTTGTGGTACATACGAGTGAAGCACTACGACATTTTCTCCTTGTAAGGGCAATCAAATTAAATTTTTCTTATTTATTCTTTATTAATGTTTTAACTCCAAAAAACTTAGATCCTACAGATAAACTGTGCTCATAAGCTATTTTATTTGCAAGATGGATATATTTACAATGTTTTTTACATATTATATTGCTCCCTCCATGAAGTATTTTATTTATCGCACCGACCTGGCACCACGTCGACAATGTATCTACAAAGCCAAATACCTAGAATAACATTTTTTTGGTAGGTAACAAACACAGTACTTCAAAACCGCGTGACATCATCTGTCCCTAAGAACATAAATCTTAGCGGCACTTTAAGATTCTTCTGTAAATTTTCGGGAGGACCGCCCATGGTCCAACGTAAAAGGGGGTTGACAATGGGCCTAATTTTATTAGTAGATGAATTGGTCAGTGATTCTACGAAATGATCCTTGAATAATTGACTACACGGTGAATTGAAGATCCAGCTGCTAAAATGGCACATTTATACTTTCGTTTAATAGGCAGTAGTAAAATTAATAATACTAAATAGTTTACGAGGATGATATTTATACACAAATAAACTAAATTAGCAATATGATACTATAAGGAAAGCTATATTATCGTTACTACCACAATAACCGCTAAATCATATGTTATTTTAGCAGTTTTATAGTTTTTTATGGTGTTTACAAAAACACAAAGATTTTTAACTATACACAAATTTCGAGGTCATAAAAACTATTTAGTCATACCATAAAAATATGGAAGAGAGTAATTGATAGACGGATACCATAAGGAAACCAAAATATCAAAAAATCAGTTTAAATTTATGCAAGTCATATTAAGAACATGTGAAATTGTTTAGGAATACGGAAGAAAGCTCCTCGTGGAATGTGTCAAATTACATAATATTAGTATGTTTGGGCATCTGCTGTATATCAACAAATTATTCCACTTTAAATCGTCATCATCATTAAACTTCATTAACCCCCGTTAAATGGCTACCAATCAAATTCAGGTCCAAAAATGAAAATTATCTCCATTAACTTTGACTTCTTATCCACCAATAAATAAGTCCTATTACAAAAAAGCTGTCTTAGAAACACAATTGTAGTATACAGATAATAGATAAAGATTTACACAGAGATAGTATGGAGAAAATATTTCAGATTTATGGCATGAAACTAGCGGCAGAAATTCCACATACATAATATGGCAGAGCAATATTTCCCTAAGCAAATCTACATACTTAGTCCATAAATATACAGAATGGGCATGACATAAAAGCGTTAGCCCAAGAGCTAAATGATGAGCGAAAAAAATTAAAAGCTGTCTTAGATTGGGTTGAAATAAACAGGTTGAAATAAACAGTAATCCCTGATAATAAGCTATTTTTCTCCTTTAGTAAATGCAAATAAAAAGATTATAACCCTGATCTCCTCTTCGTCAGTCAGCGTATAACACATCATTGCTCAAACAACTTGAGACGTCCGTTATGAAACAATCAACATAGACCAATAATGTGTTTATTTAGAACTACCATACAGCAACAAAAAGCCACATTTCGATGAAGATATAGCTTAGAAGAAGAAATTCCAGAGCCTAGTAGATAAGCAGGTAGTTAGAGTAAATCCAGGACCAAGGTACTATGACAGCATTGTTGCAACTGTAAAATTGTAAGAATAAACATATAAAACGTGTTACATGAGAGTCAGAATAGAAAATGAGTTGAGTAACGTTATCCGAAGTCAATCCTTCCCTAAGAACACGATTGCGGCAATTCAAAAATTAATTCATAAAAGTTAATATCAGCTGCAAAAAAGCAAAGTGGCTAAAAACAATTGAGAATTTGGATATGGACAGAAGTAACCATATAGAATTAAATATTGATTATTTAGTAATATCAAATAATATAATATCAATTACAAAGTCAACCAGCTTCTAGAAAACGGCTGATCCGAACACAAACTTTCTAAATAATAAGAAATCTTCATACAAGTACAGTATAAAGAGGAACCTCTTTATACTGTGATACAAGTGTCAAACAGGGCAATAACCAAATGTAAAATAAGAAAAGCTACAGGTTTTCAATAATCTCATACAGCAAATTAAATGTTTTGGTGTAAAAACTAAAGAATGGCTACTGGCATTCTTTAATACCTGCCTAATACCTGACCATCTCTCTATCATCTAGAAAAAAGCCAAGCTCACTGCTATTTTAAAACCATAAAAACAACCAAATGTTCCAAAGAACTTTCGCCCCATATGTCTCCTTTTTCACATCTTTCAAATCTATGAAAAACTGATTAACTCCCTATCAGCTACAATAGAACCCAATCGCATCCCGAAGTATGTCAGTTTTTGCATGGAAAAAAGTAACCTCACAAATATTACACTCTAACCGGGTCTAACTCTTTTAAATATATAATAAGAGAGCCAGAGCCGTCTAGGGTAATACGTTTGAACATATTGAAGTGGCTATCATAACAGTCTTGAGGAGGGTTCAACAATAAGCTTAAGCCAAACCTCATAAATACCCAAGTATGTGACTTGCACTTCTGCAAAAAATATGCGTCTAGAAGATTAACAGATTATTTGGAAACGAATGCTACTGAAACACTGCCACTATTCTAAATACGTGGGATTTACCTTGAAGAGCATTAAGCTCTAAACAACACTGTACCTCATCCGTAAAATTACAGGCTTGAGATGAGAATGTCACATTACAAATATTGAGGACAATCGTCGTTGTCCTTTGAGTCCAAAGACTGCCATTGAGGACAATGGCAGTCTTTTTTGTGCTGGCGTGTATGCTTACTTCAGAAGGAACAAGATATTCGTTAAAATTAATGTAGAAGGGGTACAAAAATGAAAGTATCAACGTTAAGCATGTGAAAGTTCGCACACTGATGACACACTATTGTAATTAATAATAATAATAAAGCAGTAGCCAGTAATCCTCGAATAAGCAGATATCTTTCTACCTTTTGAATTTAAATGATTATGTAAATTGTGTAGACACAATTTTAGCATTAGATAAAAATTAAAGTGACATCATCTTAGTGTACACAACTCACTACAAAGGAGCAACATTGCAGTATCTTATAATAAATAGTGTCAATAATTGATAAAGCAATATCTAAAGGTATATCATTACACTGTTACTTGAATTATGATCTAATATATACTGGAGGTTTTAACAATAACATTTTATAATTGTAATTTTTTAATGATGATCAGTATAATTTTAGTTTGTGACAAAGATAGTCACTTTGATTCCATCACACATCAGAATTAAGGGTAATGAACCAGCAGATAAAACTGCGCGGAGGGCAGCAACCAATAAGCATAGTAAACTAGTAAGTGAATACTCATTATGTAGCTTAAAATAGTGGGTCAAATCGAAAGTGTTGTGCTTATGGAAACAAGAGTGGTTTTCTAAACTTCGATCTATCAAAAACTACATAACTTCATGCTGTCCAAGAACTGACAACTGCCGCCTACAAACAATGATAACCAGACTACGCCTAGGACACTCAAGACTAACGCATTCATACTTCAACTTCAACATTCAAACATCTTTAAGTATCAACAATATATTCATAGACTACCAAAATCATGAATAATAACGGTCTCATTATCTCCTACCCAAAAATTTAACCGAAATGTTACATATAACATATATCTTATGTAGTCGATAATAATCTATGGTTGATGCGACATTCTTTTCTAAATAATAAAAAAGATCAACACTATAATAATAGATACCCAGTAGTGAAATATTAAATAATTTCAAATGGTAAATATTGTATTTATTAAATATTGTTATAAATCATTGTATTTGACTTATTTAGGGTCATTTTTATCTTATGCTTCAATCCTTCATGCCAGACCTTGTCCATAAAAATTGTTAATTCGAATAAGTCAAAACAATGAGTTTTATATTATAAGTGGACTTTTAGTTTGACAATGCAGTCCACGTGTTAATATATCATTACAGATAAAAGTAATCACCTGATACTGTTATGACAATTTGTTAAAAGCGATGACTATTTATATTTTTTCTAAAGATGAAACAGCAATCACCTTTTGAATAATTTCTCATCCGTAGCAGGTTTATCTCGATAATTATTACCGAATCGAACAATACCGGATTGTGTGTAGGTAAAATCAAAAAGTTCCACCGATCCTTTGAGAGAACTGTGATTGAAAGAAACAAAGAAATATTTGACTGGCGAGGTCGTGGAATAAAAGGCCCGATGTATATTTGAGACAGTAGGCCGTGGCGGTAGCGTAGCGAGAACAGAGAAAACAATTGACAGGCGCAGAAAGGGCGCGCCCAAGTGTAAAGATACTCGACAATCAGATAATATGCGTATACGGGTCATTTCTTTGCCGCCTCCTTCGACGATTGTCAACACCGCCGTCGCTGCAGCCCCGGGCGGAGCGGGAGCGGCTCCACCCCATGAAGTTTTACTTCTCTCTTAAATTCTCCCTTTTTGAGTTTCCGTTGTGAGGTATAACAAGAGTCGCTCGTTTGGACATGTAACTAAAAATATAATTTGCTATTTTACTGTAAGAAAATAAAAGGCCGATCAGGAAGCTTTCTGAATTATAACGAATAGAATAAAAATATGCAATTATAAAATCAATTACCATAGTAAATAGTAAACTAAATTAAAAGTGAGAACAAAAAGGCATTTTTAAATCGCACTCTAAAAAAGAAACGGGCAGCACTGTTCCAGAAATTGATTCTTCTTCTTCTTCAAGTGCCATCTCCGTTTTTATTGTATTTAAAATTTCCATTTCTTTATTCATCCTTCCCAGAACCTCTTTGTTTGTGACGTGTTGTGTCCACGATTTTCAGTATTCTTCTGTATACCCGAATGATTCCAGTTTTTTTATTGATGTCGCATTCAAGGTCCAAGATTCCATTCCATAAAATAAAGTCGAAAAAACATAGCACCTTGCCAACCTAACTCTTAATTCCAGTTTTAAATCTCTGGTACATAGCACTCTTCTCATTTTGTTGAAATTTGCTCTAGTCTCTTCTATTCTTATTTTGATTTCCTGATTGTAATCATTTGTGGAGGTAATCATTGTTCCCAGATATGCATATTTGTCTACTTGTTCGACGTTGGTTCGGTTTATTAGAAGATTCTCGTTATTTCTCTGAGTTTTCGATATTCTCATAAATTTCGTCTTCTTGACATTCATTGTTAGACCATACTCTTCTCCATACTCTGCTATTCTGGTCATTAGTCAATAAAGATCTTCAATGTTTTCGGCTAAGATCACAGTGTCGTCCGCATATCCAATGTTGTTAATGGAAACTCCATTTACCTTTATTCCAGCTGTTTCACCCTCAAGAGCTTTTCTCTATCTCTATCTCACTCCACATCTTATTTCAATTTCTTCTGACAGCTGTTCGTAAACACGTACTTTTGCTCGTTGTTTATAGTATAAATTTGATATGACCCTGAGGTCGTTGTAGTCAATCTTCTTTGATTTCAGGACATTAATTAATTGTTTATGTCGTACTTTATCAAATGCGTTATTATAGTCAATAAAACATGCGTATATATCTTGATTGACGTCTAGGCATCTTTGTATCAGTATATTAAGTGAAACAAGAGCTTCACGCGTTCCTAGGCCTTTGCGGAATTATATACAAATGGACTAGAATAAATGTTTATGGATAACAGAAGCAATTAACAACTTGACAAGCAGTCAACTATAGTGTTTGAAAAAACAACAGATAATGGATTAAAGGCATTGTAAAAGGTATACACACTAAATTAAATATTCGGAGACCGGACCTGGCAAGGTATGGTTAAGTTGTACTGATATCGTACTCCTAGTTTTTAATAAAAACAAGTGGTTTTATTAAATAGTTTTTTAAAATTAAAGTGTTTATCTACTAGATACTACTACGTAAGTTATCTATATGTAATTATTATTTTATTAGTGTGAAAAGAAAACGTCAATAACAAATATATACTACCGTACAATCATTTTGTGAGGTTAGCTGTTATAAGTACCTTATAGTAGCATGCGATTAGTTTTTCACTTACCAGAGTCGGAGTGAGGCCTTCGCCGCAATAGCTTAAAATGACTTCACAGAATGTAAACACACCTTCCGATCTAACCAGTCCAGTAAATCAACGTTCAAATATCACAAACAGTTATGCATCAGCCGCTTCATACTCTTTTCCGAGTAAGACCCAAGCAATTGTATTTAGTTGCATCGATAATGCTAAACTGCAGGATTATCTCATTCCTTTGGACACAATCGTCAACCCAAAAAATATTATTTTTTCATCTAGACTATCTCATAATAGAATCTGCATGTATTTGGCAAACAAAACCGTAGAAGATAACTTCATGACACAACATGGCTCTATAGAAGTACTCGGCGAAGTTGTAACAGCACGAAGACTTGTCAACTGCCCGTCAATTCCTCATCAAGTATTAGTTGGAGAATTACAGAATATCGGTTTAAAGCTTATTTCCCCAATATCATTTCTGAAAATTAGCTCGACTCTCCCCGAATATAGTCACATATTGAGCTTTCGGAGGCAAGTTTATATAAGCCCTATAACATCACCAATTCCAGATTCTATTCTAATAAATTTCAATCAAACACCTTACCGCATATTTTTGTCACAAGGTACACTTACCTGCTTTATTTGCAAAAATATAGGACACATATCATCCCAATGCAATAACAGTTCAGTAACGGAATCAACTCATATTGAGTCAAACAATGAAGTACCAAATCAAACAGCTTCAACAAGTATACTACACAAGGTACCAAACACCCAGCAGTCATCAAATTATCCATTATCAAATCCAAGCATATCACCTACACCTACAAATCTCCATGACAAAGAAATTACTAACGCTCCTACTCATAACAACACTTTCAATCAACCTCATTTAGTAGCAATACCGTTTTCACAAACTTCAGAAGCAATATCCTCCAATCTATCAGCTCCTTTTTCATTAGATACAACTGCAGAAAATTCTAATAAAACTAATTTATCAAGACAATATTCTGAAACAACCATTTCAACCAATCTTACAAATAAAACTTCAAGCTCGAGTTCTGTCACTACCAAGGAGTTTGCTCCAGCACTTCCAAATGTAATAAAGCCACAGCATCCAAGTGAAAACTCTAATAACAATTCCGAAAACACAAGGTCTTCCATAAAACGCAGTATTGCTGAGATCATCACGCCTCCTTCAGACTCAGTAATTTCATCAGAAAATCTGTTTGCAAAACCCAAACCCTGTAAACCAAAAAAACCGCGCTCATATAAAGTCCCATCTACACGAGAACCTCTTGAAAATTTCATTGATAATCATACCCCACCATTCGTTTTAAATTACCACCAATTGTCCTTACTGATTGATAATGTCCAAGGCTCCTCCGACACTATTAGCGTCGTCAAAGAATTTACAACTGATATCGATGGTTTACTCCATCTTTTACAAAGCATCTATCAATATGATAATGATAGATCTACAAAAAGCAAGTTTACAAAACTTCAAAAGAAACTATACAACCATTTAGAGAAAGAGATTTCTGACTTAGATAGTGACTCTTCTGTAGACAATTGTTCAGTATCATCTAACTCCGAATCTGTTAACAACATTTAACGCGATACTTCAATGGAACATTGATGGATTTTTTCATCGTCTTCCTATGCTACAGCTTCTCTTATCTAAATATTCTCCAGATATTATTATTTCTTATGAACATGGAAGAAGCGTCCAATTTTTATGGGTTCCCTCAAACGTCGGAATAACAAGAAATGAAGAAGCTGACAGGACTCCACGAGAGGCAATTTTAAGTGATTTTTCAAAGCGGATAGACAAGTATGTTTTTAGTGACTTAGAAGCTTATTTTAAAAATAAAGTGTGGTGTTTGTGGCAAAATGAGTGGTTTCAAACTAATTCCAATCTAAATAAAATCAAAAATAATGTGTCTCAGTGGTTTCCATCGTCGCTCAATAGACGAGAACAAGTTGCTGTTGCGCGTTTACGCCTAGGCCATACCAGATTAACGTACTCCTACCTTTTCACAAAGAAAAATCCACCTATATGTAATCAGTGTAACGTCCGATTAACAGTCGAACATTTTTTAACAATTTGTAGTAAATATGACCAAGAAAGACAGCGCTACAAGATCCCAAACGCTCTACTACAGGCTCTAGGTCAAAACTGTTCCTGTAACAATATAGTGAATAATCTTAGATCCATAAACATTTTATACAATCTGTAGGTGTTTAACTTTGTTTTTTATATTTTGTTCCGTCGCTAATAACCGTTTGGTGGATCTTTTTCTAATAAAAAAAAAAAAACTAAATTAAATAAAATTGTGAGTATTGAAATCAATTATTATTGTAGATAGAAGAGGTATCAAAATCCATTAGTGAATGAAGCTCTTCGCTTTGCCATATTTTTCTATTTAGTAGAATTTGATTATCTTCTGCCCATTTAGCAGTTCTGTAATGTAGTTTATATATCCCGACGTTCAATAATAACTAACGGCTTTTCAAACATCTGTAGGGTTAAATAAACAAAATAGTTTGTATTGAATGTAGAAGAGTACATAAAATGTTAAATTTACGTATTTATTTTACATTTTATATACTGCTCCCCTTCTACTTAATTAAGAAAAATGTATAAAGAAGTCATTAACAAGAATGTATCAACATTAGCGGATTAATGGAAAATCGGAGACATGCCATTTATAACTTATACAAAAGACATATGCAACACACAATACACAAAAATACAAAAAAATCACACACAAAACAATCGGAATTCGATACCTCGAGGTTAAAACACCACCCTCAGATTTTTTCAACAAAAAGCAGGCATTGCCTATAAGATCGAGGCTGTATTACAATTAATTACTCTGGACTCTTAATTATTATCTAAAATCTTATAGTATTCTTAAATATTAATAACTTGGTTGAACCGAGAGGTCAATATTCATTCTATTGACTTTCACAATTAAATATAACACGTCGAGGAATGTTAAATAAACATACGCGTTAACCAACCCCATAGCATTGCAAAAGACACGGTTATTTTAATAATTTGGTTTTATTTTACATCCCAATATATTTACAATCTGTAATTTAATTACAATAAGTACATTGTCTGTTCAATATTTAACAATATTAATAAAATGTCCCACAGATAATTGTCATAGACAATTTCCTGTATATTCTTTGCACTGGAATAGTGTCACATATGTTTTAGGGTTTAGTTGGGCTTCTGCTTCTAAATTCTATTGGGTTTCTGCTACTAGTTTATAGTTGAGGTTGGATCGGGTACAGTTAGGTCGGCTGGGTCTTTCGTTTAAAACTTCATCCGATTAGTTGTGTCATTAAGTTTTGACCTAGATTATTGGGGAGGTCTGTTAGTCTCGTTGACAGAGTTTGGTGACTTCTTCGTTGACAGTCATCATTTTGAGGTCTCGTGCCATATTGAGGTTATTTGGAACGTACCATAGAGCATTAGTTATAAGTCGGAAGACTTTCAATTGGAATCTTTCGAATACGTCAATATTGGATCTAGCTATTGTCCCTCAACAGCTTAGTTAAATTTCATAACTCCAAAATGGGGTTTAGAATAATTTTATATGTCAAATTTTGTTGTCGATTGACAGTTTTGACTTTCATTAAGGTCTAGCTGTTTTCTCTGAGTAAACATGTGTTTCCTCCATATGAGCCTCATTCAATCTAAATACTAGGTATTTTATATTATCTTTCTGTGGCAAAGGTTGACAGTTTAATGTTGCTAGAGGACAGTGTCTCTTGCGTTTTCTAAATGTTATCTGCACAGCTTGTGTCTCTTTGTCTCGTAAACGCCACATTTTTAATCAAGTTTGTATTGGATTTAGGTTAGTTTGGAGTCTGTGTAATACTCTGGTTGGGTCTTCCTGAGAAGAGATTACTGATGTGACATATGTATAAGATATTTAAAAGTTAAGTTAAAATACATTGAAACCGTATGATGGCCAAATTATTGATCAAATAGCGTTAGAGCCTAATAAGACAGAAGAGAGAATCAGACCAATATCCCCGAAGGAATTGGCTGATAAAATAAAAGACAACATACATCCTACATAGGTCCGCAACCACAAATACTACGGCCACTTGTTATAGAAAACTACGTCATCGAAGCAGTTAACGAATTTGTATACCTGGGAACGCTGGCCTCAATACTGAAAATGACACTACCGCAGAGATAAATCGCAGAATTTGCACGGCTAATAGATGCTATTTTGGGCTTAATCTCCTTTTTAATGGAGCGGTAAATAGAAATGGTGTCTGGAGAAGACGATACAACTTCGAACTCTATAGAATATACCAGGAATCAGATATCATAAAACACATTAAGATAGGACGTGTGAGGTGGGTAGGCCATGTAATGTGGATGGAGCAAACCGACCCAGACAGAAAAACGCTCCTTGATAGACATATTGGTCAAAGAAGAACAGGAAGACTCAGAACAAGAAATACGTACTTGGCGGAGGAAGGCGATAGATAGGAACGACTGAAAGAGAATTCTTGGGGAGGCTAGGACCCACTCAGGGTTGTAAAGCCAAAATGATGATGATGACATACATCCTAAGAAAGCACTATCTAATCACTAAAGAATTACTAAAAACCTGCCCCGTAAAGCCATAGTGAAATCGACTAATATTGTTAATGCTGTATCTAGATTGATATATGTCCCAAAATTATGGAAAATGACTGAGGTTGTAATAATATAAAAACCAGAGA